>QYAI01000017.1:0-284412 GCA_003988855.1 Arachnopeziza araneosa
GGTCGCAATTTTGAGGGTGGACGTTTTGCTTGCGGGTGGACCTTTGCTTTCTCCGACCACCAGGGCCTGCCCGTGCGTGGAAGAGCACCGACTATTAGAGATCGCGACCAAGACGCGCTCGATGAATTTGCGCCTCAGACTCCCCACACTCAACGACAACACGTCACATCTACAAATCCATCACAATTACCTCTCCAATCCCAACCTCTCACTCTACCAACCAACCAACAGCCATGTCAGCCTCACTCTTCCTCCGCCGCGCGCTCCCCCGCGCCCAACAAACCCGCTCCGTCGCCTCCTTCGCAAAGATGACCATCGTAGGCCGGCTGGCCGACACGCCCGAGATCCACGCGACCAGCACGGGACAAGAGATCGTCAAGTACGCGGTGGGCACGAACAGCGGACCGCGAGACAACCAGAAGACGAGCTGGTTCCGCGTGACGAGCTTCTCGCCCGAGGGCCCCGGCCGGGATTTTTTGGCGAGTCTGGATAAGGGGTATGTTGAGCTGTGTTTCTCTGCTGTTCTTCTCTGGAGGAGGGGGGAGGGGGAGGGGCAGGCGCGCGTGTGCATAGAGAAATGAGGCTGGAGACATAAATGGATGGATGCGGAAGCGCGCGGTTGAGAATGCGGCCTTGGGTGAGCGGTAAGAGAGAGCAAAGATGGCTAATGTGCGTTTATTATAGGACTCTGGTTTATGTCGAGGGCGAGGCTTCTATGAGCTCCTACAACGATTCCGAGGGAAAACCGAAGACGAGTCTGAATCTTATTCAACGTATAGTCCTCATGGCGCTAAACTCGTTCAGACGACTGACATACTGATACAGGAAGACTCGAGGTCCTCTCGCCGAAAAAGGTCAGCGGGGAAGGTCAATATGCTGGAAGTGCATAGGCGACCGTTGATGTTTGCTTGTATGTACGATTGTCTAGTGATACCTGTAGGATCGAATGGGTTTGATGATTAAGATTCAATGCGGAGTCGAGAAATATAATGGTTTTTGGAATGTTTGTTTGGCTGTACCAGGATTGGTAGGAGTTGTCTATACTAAAACAATACATCTCTTCTCTTATGTCATCATGTTTATTGTATAGATTTCAAACACAGGCCTGATTTTCTTTTCTATGCTCAAGCACAATAACCCCCTCACAATTTCTTGTCCATATCTACTGCCTACGCCGTTTACGGTCACGAGCAATTATTACAGGAAAGAAACAGCAGATAACCATGAAGGTCCCAGCCGATGACAAGAGAACCGAGGTTACGGAAGGAGGAGCATCAATCTGACTAAAAGATGTTAGGTAAGCTGTTCTTGAGCTTGACTGGAATGTGTAACTTACTGACTGTTTGTGGCATCGAGATTGTACCGGATTGTGCTGAGTTTAGGCAGTCGTCGTTGATGACATTTAACTGCTCGAGGGTTAGGTAGATAACTACATGTTAGTTAACCAGTCCCCTTCACTTCGTGTTAGCAACATGAAGCTTCACTTCTTGGCGGTCTTTGTGCCGTTTTTGAATGTCGTTGCTGTTGAGGGTGAGATCCAGAAGAACATTGCAGAGCAGTGGGAGAGGATTGTTATGCTGTAGTTGAGTCCTCGGCTGAGATGAAGGTCCTGGATCGGCTTCAACCTATGGCTTGCTTGGAAAAGACATCAGAAGATCGAGAGAGATCAAGAGATGGCAGGATCAGCTTTTATAACCCATTTTTGCTGAGTTCCAAAAGTGTGGCAGCTGCATCCATCTGCTCGGCTCTCTCTTTCTCAGACAATTGGTAATACCTGTTCAGCCAGTCATTATCTACTCCGTTAGCCCGCTTCTCAACAGGCGGAGTGGCTATCGGCCCTGAGCTCTCGTCGGTTATCGGGGACTCCTTGTTCACGTTGGGAGAGCTGGAACTGGAGGAGTTCGGGCTGGCCCTCGTCGTGCTATGGAGTCTGCCGTCCGCTTGACCAGCAGGAGCTGCTGCGCCGACTGGAGCTGCTGCGCCGACTGGAGCGGGCTGCTGTGAAGAGGAGCCATTCGCAGCGGCCTTCCACCGCTGTCTCCGCTCTCTCCGCCTAGAAGCCTCACCAGTCCTTCGAATCCGCCAGTGGCCTGGTCTGTCTCCCGGGACGAAATATTTCGACGAGTCTTTACTCGGAGCGAAAACGGCCCGCAGCGACTGGTCATCATCGGGCTTTCCCTGCTTCTTCAGTGCCGGGATCCACTCGATTGCTGTGTTAAAAATGCATTTTAAGGCCATGCAGGGCCCTTCTGGATTCTTTGCCAGAAGAATATAGGCAACCGACGCCCAGGATGGGAGCGTCTGGTTGTCGGAGTTGCCGTCGACCGGTGGACCAGCGACGACACCAGGAGCTGCCACGAGCGTGACGAAAGGACGGCCATATTCGCCAGCGTTAAGGCCAAAGTCCCCAAGGTGGCCCTTTTCGTAGATTGAAGGCCATTTCCCCGGCTCCTTCGGGGCGTTCTTCTTCTTGCCATTGTCGTCCCCCTGAACTGGCTCCGGCTCGGTCGACATGTTGAGTTGATTGTCGAGAGTAATTGTCGAGAATCAAAGAGATGGTGGGGTTGAATGTCGATATTGAAGAGCGACTTTGAGTATTGGCTGAATGTCGATTTTGATGATAGAGATTGAGGGTGGGTTAAATGTCGATATTGAAGAGCGAGTTTGAGTGTGGGTTGAATGTCGATATTGAAGAGCGAGTCTGAGTGTGGGCTGAATGTCGATGTGAATGATGGAGTTTGAATTTGAGCTGAGTGTTGGTCGAGCTTTGTGCAGTCTGTCTGAAGAAAAACGGAAAGTCCAACTGGAGGAGCCTCTATTTATCCTACAACCAAACTGAGCTAAAGAGCACTACTTTTCGGACCAACATCACGAGAAATGTGCACGTAGGCTAGGACTTTTACACTCCCATCATCCAAAACTCAAGTCACAAGAAATGCCCAAAGCAGAGTTTTTGAAAAGCGCTAACGGTAGACAGTTCAAAACTATTGCCCATAGTCACGAATCGAATCCTTGGCTCCAAACCTTGAGATACAAATTTCTGCGGAGCAAGCGAGCTGGACTCCTGAGATGAGTCGAAATGGTTGACTTCGGCTTGGTGCATGTTTGATTTGATTTCAATATGATGTCAGATGGCTATATTTGCCAGTGAAGTGCGCTTCATTATACAGCGTATGTAATGTCCCCGATGGAGGCCGAGAATGAAGTGACTCATGGAATCTTGCAGGCCTTCTGTGTCGTACGTGTGTTGGGCGAGTCCTTTCTGAAAAGTGCACAAAATAGGGAAGTTCAGCTGTATACTGAAAGCCAAAGCGAGGTGGTTTTATCTGCACAGTTCAGTGCTTTCAGGCTTTGAAAGCGTTTACTTAATGTGGGCAACAAAATGTCTCTTATCAAATTCTTGCATTTAGTTACAAGTCACTTTAGAAAAGTTCAAGTCAAGTTGCACTCTGCAGATTCACGTTTGTAAGAGAAGAGAAGATGTTTCAGGTGTTTCTTTCCTATCTGCATGAATTTCCTCCCGCTCAGCCAGCGCAATCCAAAGCACGAGGATGTCCATCCAATTCATTCGTATCTTCGTGACTTTATTTCTCCTAACGCTGCAGCCCAATTACAAGATTGTCAACAATCATGACCTGCTTTAAGTCTTCCATAGCATGTTCTGAAATTGAGTCAGCTTTAATCTTCATTGTCGATTAGCTATTACTTACTTTCTTACTGAGTTTCCTGTCTTGTTGTCTTACTCTGGCATGGGCAGTGAATACAAGAGAACAGTTGTTGACTTTAGTCGGCAGTGGACTGATATTACCGAGTTCTCGTACTTCTTCTCAAGGCGAGGTTTGGTGGTGGCGGAAAGAGGGAGCGTAGTTGGCGTCCTCACGTCTTTCGTCCCGAAGCGTAGCCTTCATGGCTTGCCATTGCCCAGGCCCTTCTGCCTCTTCGGTCTCGAGCTGGCAATGCTCTCTCCTCTGTTCTCGTCCTCCTGCTTCCGCTTCCTGGTGCCGCTGAGAGCACTGATACCTCTCAAGTCCTGGTTCCACCAACCCATACCTAGCTTCTGAACTAAATGGTGTGGGAGGCCGAGACGGTGGCTGGCAACACTCTTATGGAATGGTCCTTGGTCGAGGTTGACACCCGATCCCACGACTCTTCCTTTCTCATCATACATCTTGTCTTGGAAGGTGTAATCCTTCGCTGTATACCCCATCCAGCTGTATTTGGCTTCCAAATCGTCGGTAATTCCAGCTTGCTGCTTCTCTGCTTTGGTAAGCTTTCGAGTATGGGAGGCTGGTGCCCGTGAAGGAGGAGGGACCGCGGCAACGGGAGGAGGGATGACGGCGACAGGAGGAGGTACGACGGCAATAGGAGGAGGGACAGCAGCAACAGGAGAAGATCCTAGGCCAGAATCAGTGCGAACGGCTTGTTGCAGGATCTCCTCTGGGCGTCTGCCATCGACTAGTAGTATGATTTTTGGAGCCATTGTCCTCGTTCTAATATTGATGGTCAGTGGTGATAGCTCGAGTTGATTGTTCAGGTTAGCTTACGAGATTGACCTGCGAGGTGCAAGTGGAATGATTGTAGGCGTGAGTGATAGAGAGATGAGAAGTCGATTCAGTTGAATGTTGATTCCGACGTGGGAGAATAGCTTCGAACTCGAAGTTGAGAAGTTGTTAAGTCGCAGAGAATTGATGACGAGAAGTTGGAAGAGTCAGTTTGCGAGATTCATATGCGAATTGAAAGCCGGAGATTGTCGATGATCCAAAAATTGAACGAGGAAGAGAGCTCTTAAGTAGTAAAATGGGAGAGCTTCCTACCTAAATCATCTCGTCAGAAACCCTTCAAATTGAGCTAGAGAAAACCCCTTGCCAAGTTAAGGAAACAGTCAATTTAGTTCGTGCATGAAATGGGAATCCGGAAAGAGGGAGATAGTCACGGATGACGCCTGGAAGGCTCCAAAAAATTGTACCGGACTGCGTTCTAAAGCAGCATATGCGGGTCAAACCAGACGATTCAGGTAATTTTGGACGTCTTTTGGCATACTGGCTGTAAGAGTTTAGGATATGGGATAAGTGAGTCAATGCAATATGCTGCTAGCTCATACTGAAGTTTGGTGACAAGATCTTAGATTCTGCTGTGAGGTGTACTAAAGAAAGAATCTGGGAATGGATACTGTTACTCTAGAGGCAGTGGAGTTGTTGAGAGGTTGATTCTTGAGTCGCTAGTCTTGTTTACATCTCAGTTGCATGTCATAGGACTCAAATCAATACACTTTTATTAGAATTTAGTATCCTGAACTTTATGACATCAAGTATGTTTCATGGTAGGCTTTCCCCGGAGGGAGAGACTACTACCAAGCTAAGACAAGCCACAATAGAGCTTGAGCTTGGTATGACACCAGAGGCAAGGACCACAACTTATGTCGAGAAAAACACTAGACGGCAAGGTTTTGAGCGAGCCAAACTATAGCGTTATTACTTCTGCCGCTTCAAATCTCCTCGTCTGAGGTTGTGACTGTGGCTGCTCATAGCGTGAGAAAAGTCAATTGTCTTGAGCATCACTCTTTCCCGATTTGGATGATGACTAGATTGAAAAAACTTTGTTAGCGTCGTCACCACCTCAAGGTTTTTGGGTGATGCAATTTGCATGCGGACGAAGCTTAGAGAGCAACTTCGGAGGTATGAATCTAGTGATGTGATGACAGATGACATTCAGCGGGTCATCAGAGGATTGAAAGAGGAAAGGAGAGAAGATGAGAAAACGTCCGTCAACAAACAGAGAAGGAGTCGAGGATTGTAAGATGATGTAAACTAATCATGTGTGAAGCAACAGAAGATAGTGAAGACTTTAAGCAAGGTCTAAAAAACACATTTCACACGTATTTACAGCATTATTACACATTGACCTTGAATAAATGGAGGTTTCTCAAAAAGAATCTTGGGTATCTTAACAGAGAGTACGGCTAAACGCCAGTTTTCATTCAAACAGTTCCTTCTAACCCAAGCCTAATATTGATCACAATGCAAACCGAATTCCATACCATACCATACTCCAGGAAAGCCCAACTGCCTTTGACTATCCCTAACGATAAAAGTCCTATTTACATGAGAAGGGAAGGTTCATTGGGGAAGAATTGTCTCCGAGGAATGAACTGGTGTGAGAAGGTGAGTGTGGTGAGGGATCAAAGTAAGTATCCTACAAGGTTCCTACAGCCTGGCAAGCTACATGACCCTTGATGATTGAAGTCGATTGGGGCCAGTCTGAGGGAAGGACCTTGAGCTTCTATATATGTCAACGCAAGCTGGGCAATCGCTTGTAGGTTGTGGACATGTGCTGGTTGGGCAGGGACATTGTCATTGTCGGTCATATCCACATCATCAGCGTTGTACAAATCCACATTTTGATTGTCGTCCATATCCTCTACTTTGACCTCTTTGGCCTCGTTGATCTCGGCTTGATTCCCAGGCTTGAGGATCCAGCGGCCGCCGACGTTTTTAAACCACCCAAGTCTACGACCGTGAGTAAGAGCAGCGCGGCAAGACTGGTTATTAGTGGCATGTCCCTCACTTTTCAGTCCCGGGCACCAGTGTACCCCTAGTCGGTGCAATGTGCCGGCCTTCAGCCCTTGTGGTGGGCCTCGGACCAGGAGCTGGTAGATGACAAAGTTCCAAGCCGGAAGGCCATCTGGAAATTCTTGCGGCTTACCAGAAGCAGGACGGTCTTCTTCCCTTTGGCCTTTCATCTTTTTCCGCCTTTCGGGGACCATACGAGCTATGCATTCAGGGGAGGGGCGGGCAGCGTTGTCACCATTGATGACGGTAAATTGTCCCTTCCTCCACCGGTTATGGTAGAGAGGGTAGGTGTCGTTTTTAGACAATGACGCCAAATGAAAATTTGGGTCATCGAATTGGCGATTGATCGGTCCTTCGCAAGTGACGTAGTCATTCCCTAGTGGGTCCTGGGGACGGGGAGCAGTTGGGGCTGCTGCTGCTGGGGCTAGAGCTGGAGCTGGAGCTGCTTGGGTAGCAGCGACTAGTGTTCCATTGTTGGGAACACAGCTGGAGTTTGAGCTGCTGGCTGCAGCGTTGATTGGGGTCCAGCAAGCCATTTGAATGTCCGTAAATAAATTGACCTTTCAAGTACAAATCAGCGTTGGTATCGAGCGATTGTTGATTAAACTTACGGACAATGAGAGTTGTGTTAGATAGAATGTCGATTTTGGATTTGGAGATTGTGGTATGGGATAAAGTGCTGTATTGTGCTGGGAATGTCGAAGTGATCTTTGAACAATGTGGCTGATTGAAAACTGGAAATTTCACAGTTGGGAATCAGGTCTTTATAGGCGTTCAAACGACATGAATTATCGATAATGGGTTTCGACTATTACAGAAGTCTGTAAAATCATCATGTAGAAAAATTCTTTGGAGCTCTGGTGAGATGTAGCTTCAGACTAGCTAAGGGAAGAGCCCAAATAAGGAATTTCTGATGTCACTATAGGGTAGCTTATGCTTGAAGAACAACACCATAGTGGTAGAATGACTTGAGACTAAAGTTTAGAGCGTTGGGATGAAATCCGGAGAAAAGCCTTCACTTCGTGGCTTTCAGAGAGGCAGTAGACTAGTTATGATAACTCATTTTGAGTTATTGAAGCTGGCCTTGAGACTCAAGATTTTCGATGACCTGTGGATCATGACTGATTGTGAATCATAAGGCTCAGTACTTAGAAGAAGCAGAGGTGACTGAGAAGTATTTTTAATTATTAGGAGAGGAACTTCTCTTCTATCGTTGAGTTTAAGAATCAACAAGAAGTTCTGATCAACAGAATTTTGAATCAACAAGTTCCCTCTTTATTTTGATTCCAAACATGTCCATATTCCTGCGAACTCCTCGAGATGCAAGAGGTTTTCAAACCCCTATCTCATCTCGGCTAAAGATCACAGCGTCATTCCGCCAACGGCACCATCCTAATTGAGTAATTCCTTGTTAGCATAGCGACGTCGACCATGGTACCCTATGTTAGACTTGAAAAATGGAAAAGTGGGGTCTTTCCGGAGTGACTCGGAATCATTGCCGTGAATAAAAAATGACAAAAGGAGAAATGATGAGATGTAGAGAAGGTGCATGTGAGATGAGACGGTGGTGAGCTTTGGAAATGTTGCTTCACAAGCTAGCAAGTTGCGGGTCAGAGTTTCTACTGGTAAAAGCTAGGAGAAGGGGTAGAAGAGTGACATCTGAGAGCGATAGAATAAGAGAGCAGCTATGCATACAAGGATAATAGAGGAATAATGACAGGATTTTTTAGTCATGCATCGTAGTACTAAAGCGACTACTGGTAAACACGAGTAAAAGAGTATAGGAAGTCTCCTACCATACCCTACACTTGAGCCTTGTTATTAGTCAAGAGGCACCACCTCGATAAAAATGAATGTCACGAAGATGGAAAACATGATCGTAAAGATAGACCACAACATACATGGCAAAGCATGTAACAAGTAAATGGCAATAGATAATCGGCGCAATACAGTAGATGTTCAAATTGCAAGTATAAATCAAATACCAAGAGCGCAGCAAAAGCCCAATAACATTATTAATCCACGATGCCTCATGTTAAGTTGAGCCCTCATTCCTTTCTTAGCATGAACATGAGACCTTGTTGGCTGCTTGTAGCTAAGCGAATGAGAAAAGGGGGTCAGTCTTAGCACGTGATTCATGAGGTTAAAGAGAAAGCAAATGTAGCAGATAAGAAGAGAGAAGGGGAAAGTAGATGATTCGCGGCATGAATTCAGAGGATGAGTCTCGTTTGAAGGGATCACTAAGCCCAAAGAACTTTGGGAGGCGTAGAGTCTGGGATGACTGAGGTGTTCCACTCCTAGGTATACTCAACTTAAAGACCACAACTTCGAAATGAAGATAATGAGTATTTGCCGTTTTAGTCCAGCTCTTTTAAATCGCCATAGAATTTTCAGTTGCCAAGACATCGTGATCCATCGCTCTCTATCATAGTTATCACACCAACCGAACACTATCCATTGACCCAAATCCAGCAGCGACACCACCTTCTTCGCTCTTATCTCCTTTAGTCCTCAATAGATATCCCGCCTCCTCATTATGTAGCACATCTCCTGTTACATTATCCCATAAACACGTCCCATAAATACCAAGCTCGCAAATAACACCTCCTTTCTCAATCTTCCCGTTTCGAAGAATCATATTCTGCACTGGAGGCGGAGTGATGATTTCCATCAATATGAAGGACTTCCAGTGAGTTTCTGGGAGGGATTTGAGGAAAGGTGGGATTGCCGAACGGTAGGTGTTGTTTCCACCACCTTCGCGCTGAGGCTTTAGGACATAGGATTTGCAACTAGAAGGGTCAAGAGCAAGTTTGCGGGCTTCAAGACCAGATGGCGTGGTGTCGAGGGGATATATATTTGTAAATGTTTTTTCGAGGTCTGTTAGTGAAGACGGAGATGTTTTTAAAAACCGAGCAAGGATCGAGGACGCATCAGCCGAAGTTGGTGTTGCAAGAACTTGTTGGACTTTCTTTGCTCCTGCTAATTGAGTGAGTATTGAGGGACATTTGATAGCGTTCGAACGCTCTATTTGAAACCGCGCAGTCCAGGAGGAGATATCTGGGTAGTCGGAGGGGCCATAACCTGCACGGAAGTACACAACAGCTACTTCAAAGACTTTTGAGGGGTTGCTGGGTAAATGATATAGAAGCCGGCGCTTACTATCTTGAGATATTGTCGTATGAGAATGGATTTTTGAGAATGGAAGTCGAAAAACAGGTATTGAAGGCAAACCTTTCTGAACAGCATATTCGAGATGGCGTTGGTCAAATATATTTCGCTCTGGGGTTTGGACTAAAAAGATTATGCAGCACTTCTTACTTGACTCTCGAGACACGTAAGTTTCAAAAGCGGTCCGAAGTCCCAGAGCAAGGCCGTCTGTGCATTCATTTTTTGGCAAATCAAGGGCCGCTGCATCACTCCCAGCCTCGAGCAAAGGATATGAAGTTTGAGAAAGATAACTTGAACGTCTTAGCTGTGTAAATAAAAGCACCGCTTCTGAGACGGCTCACCGGTGCAGGCTCGAGGTCTGGAAAGACAATCCGCCAAACGAAGAAGCGATTGTATTAAACTCGACCTGTTTGATGGTAGGCGCATCATCTAAGGTAGCTTGATGGACCATATAATCCGAGCGGAATAGGCCAAGAGATAGATTCTACATTATTCTTAGTAGATGCTGTGTGGGATGGCATATTTCAAACCTGAACGTAGCCCTCTTCCTTGACTTTTTTATGTACTTGCCATAACTCAGCAATGAAGTCATCGACTTCGAGGATTCTAGATGAAGTAAGCTGAGACAAAACCTAGAGATGCAATTTGACAAGAGGAAGTTTGGTAGGAGAAGGATGAAATTAGAAAATATCTTACTCTTGTACGATTTCTCCCAGAAATGATTCGTCTTGTGCTATAGATGCATACAAATTGTTGTAGGCCTTTTGTATCGACTTGGCTTGATCAAAGCAGACTTCTGGGAAGGGACTTGGAAATAAAGTGACAGGGGCCGTAGTTGCCAAAACTCCATCAGGGTCTGTCTCAGCGGATATGAACGCAGGTGGTGGCCTCACAGCCAGGCCATTGGCAATGGTCCAGTCCTTGATAGTTGCAGCTAGATTTTCAGATTCTGCCTCAGACAAGTCTGGAGGGTAGGAATTTTCGGAGGCTCTGCTGGGTGCCATTTCGAAAACGACGTCCAATTCTAGCTCTGAAAGAGAGAGGATTAAATTTGAGAATTTTCGGAGTTCCTGTAGCAGTGGATATATAAACGGCAAAAGGACTAGATGATTCGGACACCAAACCTGACGTAATCACGTGAGTTAAATGTCGTGCTTTGCAGAGCCTCTATGCAGAAGTGGGGGAGGAGGCCACAACTATGTCACCTTAGCGCACGCTAAGATAAGGCTCCCCTATCAGCCCAACGCGCCTGTCACAACCTCACGCGCGTGCTCAAATTCGAAAGGATTTCAAAATCAATATTAACTTTCTTTAAGATCTTGAATTACTTGTGTTGTACACACGAGCCGCTTCTTTCGATCCTCCCAACAACTCGATCATTATCAATCTACGACTCCGGGCGGCTGGCTCAACTGACTTCTAAGCTGTGACTTGATCTTGATCTGTGTTCACCACCTCGGAGCCCTAAATGGTCTTCGTAGCGTCACGATTCGCATGCTATTCTTAACATGGAGTAACGCTTTGGCTTTGTTCTTACTTCAAACATAGAGCAGGTATGGATTCAAGAACATTTCAAGTCCTGTGGTCTTTCATCTCCCTTCGAAGATTGCGGCCTCTTGGCTACCCCTTCTTTGATACCAACTATTTTCACGGTTACGCATTCTACCTTATTTACTATTCCCTCGAGTCATATTTACCTCTTCCATCAGCATCACCATTACTACTATTGCATCCTGCTCGCCTTTGGGGTGCTATCTTTTCCATGGCTAACTTTTGCATGGCAGGCAGAGCGAATTCTGTCATAGGCTGGCTGGACCAGATCCTATCGCCTTGCTCGGTCGCATCTCTCGAAATGTCCTCAGACACTGCTATCAGCGACCCGTGGGATTGGTCTGTGGATAGAGTGGTACAGGAACTATGCACCGAAAATCGATCATGGCAACCGCGATCCGCTTCGATGCCCACTCCCGATGTTGTCTTGTTGGAAAAATCGCTAAGAGAGCAAGAAGTTACAGGAAGTGTCCTTCTAGTTGACGTTGACGATACTATACTCAGGGAGGACTTTGGGATCAAAGTTTTGGGCTGGAGAGTATTCGTAAGTTCCGCCATCGACCAAATCAGGCTTAAGAGCGCGAAATATTATGCCCACAAAAATACAAATCAACCTGAGCCTGTTGCATCTGAGATCAGTCGCAGTCTAGTCGAATTGTTGCAACAATACACCCGATCAATTCCAGGCCCTGCATCCCAATTTGGACAGTCACAGAACCTGCCATATCATATTCCACTCATTAACGGAGCTAGTGGTGAAGCTCCTTTAACAAGCGAGCCTGAAAACAAACGACAGAGACTTGACTCGCCCCTTCCAAACAGCGAAGATGTGGCCCGATTTGATGACGAGGCTGATCATCGATTTGTGGCGTCATCAAATAGCAATGAAATCCCGGCACATCTAGACACAGAACCTCAATGCACTCGAGAAGTCAATAGCAAAAAGAGGAAAAGAATTGCGCCAACTCTCATCTCCTCCGAGATCGATCTTAACAGAGACCGAGACATTCCATCAGCTGCCGACAATGTTAAGTCATATACGTCTGAGATATCTCTTGATAAAAAGGTTGATTATCACGAGCCAGGAGTATCTTTCGTTGGAGATGACGGTAGAAAGCGCATGATTCCTATGCTTCAGTCAGTGTTTGAGGAGAATCTTATGGGACATCAATTTATTGCAGATACACCTCCCGTATCTGGTTGTTCTTCGGGTGCGATTATTGAAGCCATAAATTCACCAAACCCAAT
Source organism: Arachnopeziza araneosa (assembly GCA_003988855.1). Classification (NCBI taxonomy): domain Eukaryota; kingdom Fungi; phylum Ascomycota; class Leotiomycetes; order Helotiales; family Arachnopezizaceae; genus Arachnopeziza; species Arachnopeziza araneosa. Next base: position 12,537 of record QYAI01000017.1, read on the forward strand.
CATCTCGAACGTTCCAGAAATCTCCTTATACCTAAGCCGAAAGAAAATGCCAGTTGATTCGGTCTTTTACGAAAAAGTTTCTGTTGGTCAAGAAATCCCTAATATACATGACAAGCGCGATTTTTCCATTACGAGCCCAAACTTTACGAAAGGCCGAAGACTTTATGTTCATAGTCTCATGAAACATGTTTTACGAAAGCAACCTATTAGTTTTATTAGGAACAATGAGCAATACTCCGCCATCCTCCCTTACAGTACCAACCTGACGCCGAGATTTCAAAATCCATCATTTACCCTTTTTCACGCGGGTCCAGACAGACAAATCACAGCTCGAAGAGAGGAAGTGTCATCTTGGCAAGAAGTCGATCCGGAAGTGAAACCTTCTCAGGAAGACCATGATGGAGATGGTCGCTTAACAACCTTTAATGCAAGCGCTGAACTACTTGCCGGGCTGGGCTCATACGAAAACTGGGATCCTTCATCGCTTGAAAAATACAAATACGTTGAAGGTGGCGACGAGATCCTTCCTCTTTACGGGGAGTCTGATGATGAAAACGAGTTCGATGGACTTCTCTGGGACGAAATTGAAAAGGAACAACAAGAGCGTGGGCAAAAGCTCGAACGAACTGAGAGCAAAATTAGTAAGCATCGAATTAGCGACGACGAGGTTAACGAAGCTATTGATGAAGAGATCGCTAAGCTTGTGATGAAATGGAGAACTAAAGTTCTACCAAAGAGACAAGAAAAGGCCTGGAAGATCTGGAGGAAGTCTCGTCGTGACAAAAACAAGCGACAAGAAATCATTAAGGCTGAGGAACGTCGAAAGCACATTGAGAATCGGATTGCAAAACAGCGAGCTGAGATTTTACTCGACGTCTGGACTAGTAAGCTTCAGGTACAGAAGCAAGCTCTTATCATGGAAGTAAGTGTCTTTGAGCAGCAAGACCTCACTTGGAGAATCTCTATTCTGGAAACGAGAATCTCGCCAGAGAAAACGACATTAGCGCCTTCTATACTAAGCTCCAAGAAGACGGTTCCCTGCACTGAAGATGGGGAATCTGTTGGCAGCGAAGAAGATATTAGTTCTGATGATGGTTTGAACGATTTCATTGTCGAAGACGAGCTCATTCCAACTATCGAGGAAGAACAGTTTGAGCTCAATCTAGCAGACTCGGAGAACGACATGGAGATCGAAGATGCTGAAATGTCAGATGCTAGCATTTCCGAAGAGCGTGTCATAACCCCCTCAACTCCCGCTTACAAGAAACTGCCATCGTTCCAGATACCAGATGTTAACTTGGTACGCAGCAGCGACCGGTCTTTGTCCCAGGATATTAGAATACCACAAGTCAAAGATGAAGAAGTCATACCTAACCTTCCAAGGCCCTTGATGAGGTTTTCGGAAGTAATCGACTTAACCGCGTCTTCCCCTGAGAAATTAGCAACACCTACACCAGTACCAGAGCGATCATCAGCAGTGGAAGTAATCGACCTTGACACACCTATCCAGCCAAAGCAGAGCAGTTCTCAAGCTCAAGCTCATGTCGAAATTAACACAACATCCAGTAAGCCGAAGCAGAGTGATGGTCAAGCTGTCATTGACGTTGACACACCAGACAAATTTTCGGGAGAGAAACGAGTATCATTACATCTCATTAATCGCGATAGTCCGTTCGGCAGGTGTTCAGTGGATCTCGACAATCTTCCACCTTTTTATGATCCAGCCGCAATTGCTAGATACAAGTATTCGGATTTTGAGAAGCTTTTGGATCCGGAACGTCTGCTAATCAAATTTTTTTATCAACTGCCACCCAAACAACGATCTTCAATATTTGCTGTCCTCTCAAAATTATCTGAGCATGAACTTTGGAGAGACATGAAACAAGTCTTAGATGCAATGAGCAAAGATAGAAAGAACGTCGAAGGCATGAGTGAGAAAACTAACATCATCAATAGGACTTTTATTCAAATGTTCCTGATGTATGTAAAGTGTGAAAATATACCTTCCATGAAACTATCGCAAGGTCAGTTGCAGGATGTCAACAAAAAGAAGAAAAACTTCTCTACCTTTTACAAACTCTGTTGTCGAATGAAAGGTTACTTTAATCATGCATTGGAATATGCTGATTCACCACCAAAATTGTATTTTAAATCCAAAACCGCCTCGAACATTATTGAAGATGATGAAGATGAGCAGCCTCGACTTCCGGGAAAACGTCTTTCAAGAGAACCTAGCACCAACGATGATGAAGATGTTTTCGAAGACACACCCCGCAAAAAGCGGAAGAAGCTGGTTAAGGTGAACGTCGCAGCGCGCGAGCTCAGAGAGCAGGACAAGGAAAGACTTGCCAAACAAGAAGAGCGTCGAAAAAGGCTTCATATGAATATGGAAGCTTCTGGTCAAAGTTTTGACGAGAATCGCAGTCAAATCATCATCAATGATGCCGCAGTTGAGGGTCAGGGCTATATTTACATTCCTAAACATATTGGACAACGCATCAAAAAGCACCAAGTCGAAGGTGTCCGATTTTTATGGAGTCAAATTGTAACCACAATCGACGAAGACAAGATGTCAGGCTGCCTACTCGCTCATACTATGGGATTGGGCAAGACAATGCAAACAATTACCTTGCTTGTTGCTATTGCGAAGGCAGCTGAGAGCATTGATGAGACAATCGCCTCTCAAGTCCCTGAATGTCTTCGGGTTTCACGAACACTTGTCCTTTGTCCTGCTGGCCTGGTTGATAATTGGCTGGACGAGCTTCTGATCTGGGATCGGGATAGAGTTCTGGGAGACTTTCGAAAGGTCGACTCTCAAGGGTCCCGAGAAAATCGTGACACTGTTTCGTCATGGTATCATGGTGGTGGCATCCTTCTACTTAGCTATGAAAGGTTTCGCGCCTTTATCCACAACACTACTACAGCAAAGAAGAGTGCTCCTCTTACAGCCGAGCAACATGATCAAGTAAAGAAGCAGCTCCTTGAGGGGCCAAACATCATCGTCGCAGATGAAGCCCATAGGCTCAAAAACTCCAAGGCAAGCCTCACTCAAGCAGCCATGTTGTTTCGATCCAAGAGTCGCATTGCCTTGACTGGTTCCCCGTTGGCGAATAATGTCACAGAATATCACACTATGATAGATTGGGTCTCCCCAAACTACCTAGGTCCAAGTGATGAATTCCGTGCGACATACGTTAATCCTATTCAAGAGGGTCTTTGGGTCGATAGTCTTCCCTCTGAACGACGCAAGGCTCTTAAGATGCTGGGTGTTCTCAAAGAAGAACTCGCTCCAAAGGTTCATCGAGCTGATATGTCTGTCTTGAAAGATGACCTCCCTCCCAAGACTGAATTTGTGATCACTGTTCCTCTCACAGACATCCAGAAAAGAGCGTATTCCATTTACGTAAAATGCATGCTGGCAGGTAATTACCTCCATACCAAAGATGGTAATGTACAGACGGCCACTCTTTGGAATTGGTTAGCTGTTTTATCCCTTCTTTGCAACCACCCGACATGTTTCTTGGCAAAGCTAAAGGAACGGGATCAAGATGCAAAAAAAGGAGCGAGGGAAGATGATGGTCCTACCCCGGATGAGATTAGTGAAGCTCCCGAGACTGATTTGAACGCCCCTCTGAACGAAGTTGATGGTTCTAGCAGTTTGATCAAACTGGAGACTGATCTTTTTGCAAATATTACGAATATGCAAGCTGTTAGCCTTTCATACAAGGCCGTTGTCCTTAGGCATATTCTAGACGCGGCTAAAGCGGTGGGCGATAAAACTCTTGTTTTCTCGCAATCTATTCCTACGCTGAACTTTCTCGAGAGTATGTGCAAAGAGCAAGGAAGAAAGTATACTAGGCTTGATGGAAAGTCTGCTATGAACAAGAGGCAAACCATGACCAAAGATTTCAACAAGGGCCATTTCGAAGTTTTCCTGATATCTACCAATGCAGGTGGATTGGGTTTGAACCTTCCTGGGGCGAATCGCATTGTCATTTTCGATTTTAAATACAATCCAGTTCAGGAAGAGCAGGCAGTTGGGCGGAGTTATCGAATTGGACAGAAGAAGTCTACATTTGTCTATCGATTCATTGCTGGCGGAACTTTTGAAGAGCTGGTTCAGAACAAGACAGTAAGTAGCCTCGTTCTTCAATTCGGCCACTCCGTTTCTTTGATCAACGTGAGAGAAACCTGATAGTATTCATCTAACATATCCTAGGTTTTCAAGACCCAATTAGCTTCCAGGCTCGTCGATAAGAAAAGACCAGTGGCCTGGGCGAAGAAAGACTTTAGTGCTTATCTGTTCGAGCCTAAAGATATTGAGCAAAAGGACCTCACTGAGTTCGAAGGCATGGACCCAGACGTCTTAGATAAAGTTCTGTCGAAGGGAATAATTCGTGCGATTGTTCAAACGGACACTTTTGCTCGTGACGATAATGAGGGACTTACCGCTGAGGAGGCTAGAGAAGTTAAACAACTGCTCAACGACGCAAAGATGAAACGAGAAAATCCGGCGAAATGGGCCCAGATCTTACAGAAGCGCCAACAGCCACCGAATCAGCAACTACAGCATACTTCTCATCCTTCTCATCCCAGTGCCTCAAACATCCCTGAGGCTGCAAAATTGAACCAGAGCTCCGGAGGGACCAGGCCCCCACCTGGTAATAGTTCAATGGCCCCTCAAACCACAGTTTCGAACCGAGCATCTGCATTGCTGAATTCATCAAATAAGCAGCAATCACCAGCCACCGATTTTTCTCCGGCTCAAAAAACAAACCACAGTTCCGGCGCAACGTCCCCGCCAGAAAAGGCGGTAATCCCTTCAACCCTTGGATCACATCAAAGAACTGAAGATATGAGGTCGTCGAGCAAACAGCAAACACCGCCTAGCAACGTCGCGCAGAAGACTGAATCAGACCAAAGACCTAGGGGCATCAAGTCGTCAAACAACCAGCCATCACCAGTTATCAGCGGGCCACATGTTCGTCGAAACTCTGTATCAAACCAACAATCTGGGTTGGTGAGACCGCTGAATACTCAACAAACAGCAACTGGTCCATCTTCTAAGCTAACTCAAGATGACCGTGACCTAAGTCCTGCAAAACTAGCTCTGAGAAAGGTTGGTTCAAAATTTCCTTCTGTTCAACATGTATGAGCACCTGACTGATGCTATTCACAGTTCTATACACAGATCGTTTTCTCGTTGAAAAAAGCTTCAAATTTGTCTCGCAATAACCCTAATTATTCTGAAGATAATGCGAACATCCGGACTATGACTGTGGCTAAAGATCTCCAGATTCAGTTCGACTTGCTACTAGGCCGAAGTACTGATACGGAGACTAAAAATAATCTTACCGCAGCTGCCTCTTCCATTCTCGAGAATGATCAAGCCAAGTGCCAAGCTCTATTATCCGGTCAATTGGCGGTGGATACCTTTGTTGCAGAGGTTGGGATGTCTCTTCTTCCAAAGACCTCCAACTCATCGACAAGACCTACTTCGGCAAATGATATCACTAAAGTAGGTATTTACTCTTTGCATTCTATTTCGTCGCCATTGAAATCATCAAATCAAAGTCACGAAACTGGAAAGTCTCCAGGTGTGTCAAAGACAACTAATTCACCTCCAACCTCAGTGACACAACCAAGATCAGAGTTGGAGCGTTCGGCAACGAAGGCTCGCGGACTCGATTTGACATATCTATCGAGGCTTCCACAATCTCGCACTATGAATCGCAATGAACAAGGAAATACCAAGACAAGTGCGTCAGCTCGAGAAGTCTTAGCTGGCCAAGGCAAGGCACAATCGGAGAATGGTGGTGAGAAATTTCGGGCCTCTGCCAGAATTCCTCCTGCACCACGCTCTGCTGCGAGCGATAGTTTGCCAGCTACACTTGGCCCGTTGGAGAGACTCAGAAATTACGTTCGATCTGATGCGAATGCTAATCAAACTGGAATCATAGACAAGCATGTACCAAGCGATGGCCAGGAGGCCAAGCCATCACCCTCGACTAAGCTCTGACGCATCAACATCTCCTACGAGCCGAAGTAAAAATAAAGATGGTGAGACTCTCGCGAGACTTAACATGGCACGGCGCAAAAGGGGTGAATCCGAACATCCGATTACGAAGTTAATAAATGTAGATTCTCCTTCAGACCGGAATAGCAGTCAAGCATCAAGTATGTACTCACATAACAATAAACACAAATGATTTACTCACAACTTTCGAGATAGCATTCCATCTTGGGCTGCAAAGAACATCAAAGACGCAAAATTAAGACCTCCGCATTCTCGACATTCTTCTCGTGGAACACCAGATTCTACCTCGAGGAAGGGATAGTCTAGCACTACCCTTTTGTACATAAGGGCTTTCCTTTCAATTACCTTTTCTCTTCACTGCATCATCGCTTCTTAATATTGTTCGATTTGAAATGGATGAGCGGAAGACATGGCATAATTTTACTGGCATAGTGAGCGAGCGAGGCGTTAAGGATGGTCATGATCATAGCATGAGATACCCAAGATACCTAACTAGTATTGCTTTCATAGATGGGTGGAGAATATCATTAGCATGTTATTGAATATTCTCTGTGCTATTCTATGCGTCCGCCTTAAAAATTAAGTTATGAATATTGAGGTAGGATTCGTCTTTAAATCGCGCTGGTATATTTGCCTGCAGGTATCAAACTCACATCCTATCCTAAGTTCTCTCTTCCAACCCAGACTATCTAGCTCATTTCAGATTATGCTGGTGGCTGGGGTTGGTTGGGAGTAGACAAGTAGATGATAAAGTCTCGTGAATTGCAGTAGTATACATGAATATATAGACAAGCACGCTTAATTCTGCCCTGCGGCATTCAAGACCCAGCACTTCATCTAAATCTTTCCTTCCCCTTCTGTCTGGATGTCCACATCCACGCCTCTGGAGATCCAGTCCGAGATGGCCATGTTAGTAACCATTGGATTGACACCACTCGCGCTGGGAAACACGCTTGCATCAGCGACGTACAGACCCTCTGTTCCCCAAACCTTGCCTCGGGGGTCGACAACTCCGTCTTGTTCGCGGACACTCATGCGGTTGCTGCCCATCTGATGGGCGCTGGCAAACTGGGCTGCGGGTGGTTTGTTGCCGGTTTTTTGGAGATCGCTGAGCCACGATTGGAATGATGGGGAGGTGATGCCTTGGCCGGTAGAGGACGCAATGGATGCAGTTGTTCGGATGAAGGGTTTGAATCCGTTGATGCAGGGATGGATTTCGGTCGCTCCAGAAACGTAGAGGATTTTGCACAGGGCGAGAACACCTTCCATGATACGTGCCCGGTCGGCGGGAGAGTGTGTGTATGCGAATCTAGGCCTACCTGTGACGGCGTCTTGGTACACTCGTCCTGGAGTCTGGTCCCGACAAATGCTGATGTAGCCGTTGGTGTGGCGGTATTTGAGCATTTGGAGTTTAAAGTCAAGTCCGGAAGTCCAGGGCATGAGAGGCATGAAGAAGGAGGGAAGCATGCAGGTTGCTTCGAGTTTGATGCCGTGACCGTGGCCGTCAAGATTTTCGAAGGAAGTGCAAACTGAGGTTAAGATGCCGCCTTCCCATGGACGAACATCTTCGGGGAATACACCTGCTACAAGATTGACTGGATGTAGGTAGAGATTCTTTCCGATTTGATGGTTCTGGATAATCAGTCGATATTCAGCATTGAGGAGTCAGTGACTTACGGTTAGGCCACTATTAATCAAGATAATCGGACTCCATAAGGAGCCACATGAGATAATGACTTTCTTCGCTCTCACAACAACCTCCCTGACGACACGATCTGATATGGGGCCGTCTACTCCACCTTTATTGTTCCTTGAAGTCCATTTTCCTTTCACGCCAACCGCCTTCTTCGTTCCACTTGATTCATCGAAAATAACCCGATCAACCTCAAACCCTTCTACAAATTTCGCGCCCGCTTTTGCGGCATCTGGCAACCAAGAAATGACCGGCCCTTGCTTTTGAGCGGTCCCACAGCCCAGCGTGCAGTGACCGCAATAATGCTCATGCCCACCGGTGTTTTGCGGTACAGCTTTCGCATGATATCCGAGTTTCCTACTGCCTTCGAGCAGTACCTCGTTTCCATGATTGTGCCGTATGTGCTCGGCACTCACTCCCATCCTATTGCAAACCCTATCTAAACAATTTTGAAACTCGGCCGACTCAAAGAAGGTCAATTCCCTATCCTGGGCCCATTCTTTCCTGACGAAATTCTGAGGCTGTAAACTCGCAGACCAATTTACAGTCCCACCGCCACCCCAGTTCTTTCCTGCAGTGATGGTCATAGATCCATCATCCGTAAGTTCGGTACCGCCATTCTCAAAGAGGTGGATTGCACCTGATACCTCGTCCATTGGCAATTGATCTGGTGTAAAATAATAACTCTTGTCCACCACCAAAACCGTGTGTCCCGCTTCCGCCAAATTCTTCGCGCTCACCGCACCTCCACATCCCGATCCCACAATCACAACATCCATCTCTATGATCTCCGGCTCGGAAGAGGCGGGGAATTGTAGGAAATCGTACTCGTGATGAATCCCCGGTTTATAGTCATCTGGAACGGCAGGATATCCAGACAGTTTTGGAAAGGTGAGAGAAGTTTTGATCCATATAGACTTGGCTACTTTCGTGGAAGTAGCGTGGATCGCGTTTAGGGGAGGAAGGTAGGAGGTGCTCCAGTTTTGAATGATGGTCTGGCGGATGTGAAGAGGTTGTTCGTGGATTGGAGTTTGGTAGCCCGTGAGCATTAGAGAACCTAGTCGAGTGCTGGAGACGTCACAATTAGTGGCAGTCTTGTCGAGAGCAGCATACTCACTTCAACGCAGACAGGATGAAGCCAAGAGCTTTCTGCGAATCTGGTCTGGTGTAGGTTACCAAGGACCTTTCCAACAACGCCCTGAATTTTGGATTATCCGAAGGTCTCTCGCTCAGATACTCTTCTAAGGCTTCAGTAGATGGCGCATTGACTACCGTCTTCTTCAAATCCTCGATTGTGGCATTGAATTCGGTCTCTCCAATATTTAACTGATGCCGCCCATCACTGGGTATGGTATCCTTCCGAATTGATGGTATGACAGTATTCAAGATGGACATTAACGTGGTCCAGTGAGCCTCTGTGAAGGGGTTATTCGTTGGATGATCTGGGAGGGGCACTGCCACCGGGGCAAGATTTGGGACTGCGGACATGTTGTACTATGGAGGCTCAAGCTGGTAAAGGGTTGTCACTATCGGATGGATGGTATGGCTTCATAGAAATACCGTCGAGGTATCCTTTGAAGACTTTGAAGAAAAGCAAAGAAGAAAGGAATGGTATTCATGGTCAAGGCGAGAAAGCTTCCTCTTTTGGCGTGGAGAAGGCTGGTCGTCGTCCAACTTACATTGTGACCTCGGCAAGGTCCATGCTCCCGGAATCAGCCAATCAGCCATCATCTCCACCTGCTGAAAACGAGGGGTATATGGGAAGCTGAGGCCGAACAAGGCAGCCTGTGGAAGGGTTGAAGACGGAGAGGAACGTCAACAATTCCACGACTATGGGTGAATTGTTTTTGTTGCTATCGACAACCTACATTTTTGCTTTCTTCAACGCCATCTGCATGCCATCTGCATGGCATTTGTGAATGGTTGCCAGTTCCACAGCAGAGAGTGGCCTCCTCTCCTACTTCTGCGAACCTGTTGATCATATCGATCTTGTAGCGGTGCGGTGCAGAGAGATGGAATCCTGTTCCTGCGAGAGCCAGCAGTGAGGATCTATGTGCAGGTAGCAGATCAACTCGAAAACAGAGCAGCAACATTGCTGTCAAAGCAGACGGGAAGAATTCGAAGACTTTGCAACGAGCTAGGTCGCCGAAAGTAGAGACAAAAGAAACGCGCTAAACTTACAGTCGATCAAGCAAACAAGAGGTTAGAATAGGCTGAATATCATCGATATTGGAGTGCAGAACAGTAGGCACAAGTGAAATGGTCAGATGAATGTTCGGTTGAGAGAAGATCTGGAATACAACCTGTTTAGACGTTTCTTCGACTTTCTGAACAACTTGTACAAGGTGATGTAAAAAAGAAGAGGTGCGGCAAAAGCGTCAAGAAGATATTTTGGGCTGCTTTTAGACAAAACGAACGAACAGGACTTGTTCCTCTTGATGGCGATCTTCTTGCACGGCGTAATAGAGTTACTAGCTAGGTTATAGTTCAAGTTCTAGAGTCGTTTCTTCCTGGTTTCGTTCAAGAAGAAGATACATTTATGCTTGACGGCGCAAGTATACACACATCAAGAGTTGTTAAAGCTGCTTTGCAACGAATGAGAATTACGATTATAGAATAGCTGCTGTACTCTCTAGATCTGAACTCGATTGAGAACTTGTAGGCAATTATGAAGGTGCAAATCTACAAGCTTTATTCGGAGTTAGAACATGCACTGGATACAGTTGAAACGTTAGACGCTTTAATTGAAGCAGCACAAGAAGCATAGCATGTAATTGAAGATCGTGTATTATACAATCCTGCTACTTCTATGCTAAAACGTGTAGATGCAGTTCGAGAGGCAAATAGGTAGTATACAAAGTACTGAATAGCTTCAAAATATGAGTTGTTTACATATAAAAGCAGCATGGAATTCGTAGCTTAGCGCAGTAGCGTTGCGCACGGAGGGTATTCAAACTTCTAGCCATAGACTGTAACTACCGTCGAGCCATTCTAGCTTCACCTCGGCCGGGCATGGGGAGAAAGTGAGCAGTCTTCGGGACCAAGTGCTTTGAACTCAAGCCGCCCAAACCGCGTTCCCAAGAGCAAGAACTGTTATCATATGTAGATTGCAGCATGGTAGAAGATCATATCTTCAACATCAATATTCTCCTGAAGATCTTCGCTGGTGAGGGTGAGCAGCCACGGCCAAGATGGGAGAGATGAAAGGAAAAAGTATTTGCCGAGAGGCGGGTACCTGTTCTCGATTGTCTGCAGCGAGTCAACATCTTCATTTGGATTTCCCTATTGCAGACCTTCGAGATTGATTTTCGGCGACCCCATATTCCCAGAAAGAGCCTGAAATGTCCGTCCGACGTCTGGTTGGACCACTCATCCTCCTCCCTTTCTGGCCTCGCGTCGCGGGGAAGATCGTTACCACGTTTTCAACGGACTCAAATGCTCCCATCTATATTGTTGTAGCATCGCGTCGTTCCTAACCGCCTCTCAGATTATAGCCAGAGTTCTCTTCGTCCCTCTCAGTGATCCGCGGGTGACGGCGGCGCATTTCCCCAGTTACCGAGAGACAGGCGTCGTGGCACAGCAAATCATCACCGACTCTTCTATCTCGCTCCCAAAGTGTCAGCCAGGCTGTGGGAATTGGGCACAGGCGGCGGAAGACCGAATGGAGGTATCCAGGCCCCATGCAGATGCCTCCGTTTGCCGTGCAATGCCTTGTCACTCTCGGTTCATGCTTTCGTCAATTAAGTTTAGCTGCATCCGCATTGCTGTGTGTGCCAATCAAAGGGACGACGAGCGCGCTGCGAACACACCGCCCAGCAGTCTGTGCCGTTCGCGATGCTGTCAGAAGATGAACGCCTCTCCCAGAACAGCACAGGATGGGGGTCATTTGAGCATCAAAAGACAACGGCATTGTGGACCCTGCATCGCTAGGCCGGCATTTCGTACAGATCGCTGGGCTTGGGGGTCTGGACTCGAGAGGAGAGGAAGCTATTCCGACGTTCAGGCGCCGAGGAAGCGTTGTCGCGGTCTGAAGAAAGTCTTGGAGCTCTCCGGTGGTGGGAATGTAGACAGAGAGCGAAGGAGAATATCAAAGGCGAATGAGTGACGGACGATAAGAGGGCAAGAGGTGGCCACTCAAGTCCCTGGAATAACTTGTTTAGGTGCATGCACACGCGACAGTGGCTAGGGGAAGTCGACGCTTTTTTTTCTTCTTGATCTTCGGTCCACTTGCCTCCAGACGGTCGTGAGTAATTCTTGGTCCGCTGGTGGCACTATTGCCGTCGAACGGCTGCTGCTGCTGCTGCGGCTCGCAGAGACAGGATGAATTCTCCGAGGGCATCTTTTTGGGTTTCCTGAACCATCACAGTGCGCGAAGAGGAAGAGCGCGTCCTCCCATCAACATAAGCGGAAGGCATTCAGAACCCTCTCACACGTGCTTGGTGGCGCCGAAGATAGCAACGGACCAGTCGCTTTGCACCCAGCATGGCCTCCCCTTGACGTTGTAGCAGCAGCAGCATCAGCACCCAGCAGCGTTCCGACACAAGCCCGGACCCCCTAGTTCAATTGCCGCTGAGGCCAATCATCCCCCAACGGTTGATAATTTGGCTGCTATTCTTCGCTTAGTGCCCAGAGGGATCCATCCATCCTCCGCCCATACAAGTTCCGAGTAATATTTGTGCCATCATGTACCCTCACTACCTACTGAACTAACTACCTACGGCCCTCTTCTTCCTCGTCTTCTTCCTCCTCCACCATCGACTCTTGCTTCGCCCAGTGACTGGCACATATCCCTACTCGTCATTGGCATTGATCCCAAATCTGCAACATCAAGCCCAACCCAAAGGCTTATCAGTAACACCTTCGTCATTTCCCGAATCCCTACGCGCCGGCCCGACAGTCCAGAAGGGACGCATCTGCCCAAAACACCACCATATTAACATCTCGACATTCGCTGTTCTGCCCGACGTCGCACATCCCTTCTGTCGTCCGACCTTTCCTTGGCTCCCATTGTATTTTTATCGCGTCCAACGAAGCCATTGTGCGCTGTTCATCATACCCGGCCAGAGATAAGACGGCGAGGCTGTACCACCCACCACGAGAGATACGGGAACGTTGCCTCACCGCTTGTGCCTGCGATATCCGTCGACTCCTCCAACATCATCTCACCGGCTGAGCATTGTCGTAATCTCGAGATTGGGTTGAGTTCTCTATCTTCACTTCCTCCAACATCCCACTCTCGCATCCCCGTTCATGTTTCTCGAGAAAGCCGCCTCCCAACCCTACACTCTCCATCCTACCACCTCCTCCACCTCATCCGATAAGCTTTATTCGCTCAACAGCTCCCCGCGGAGCCAGCAGACGATGGCCACCGAATTCGCAATGCCCGTACCACCATTTACCTCCTCTCCCTCGCAGTACACGCTCTACTCCCAAAATCAGCCTGCAAACATCTCGCCCACCTCGTCTGACCCTTCTCCTACCTCTCCACGAACCGTGATCCCAACTCACACGCGTCAGCTGCGTCCGCCAAAGTCGCCTTTGTACGTGCCAGCCGTTTTGCGACCCACAGATCCGCCGCGGAGAGCGGTGCGACAACAGGGTCCTCCAACACCACCGCAGAGTCAACACAACTCCTTTGATGATCTGCAGAACGCGAAGCCAACGAGTCGGCGCGGGACGAGCGATTCGGGAAAAGGTGGATTGGGGGCCATATACGAGACGGAGTGGAGCTCGCAAGGCTTGGGTCGAGTGACAGGCTTGCCAACGAGAAATCACTGGAAGGTAAGCATATTTCTTTGATCGGACGAGGAGAGAGTGAGGTTGGAGCAATATTTGTACCTGCGCAGACCCACCTTGATGGGTACAGGTTGTGCGGATTGCGTGCTGAAAGGATGATTGTTGCAATGGAACAATAATCCATGCAAGGCAGCCTCGCAATTCAACAGAAAAACATTGCTCGCCTCGGTCGCGTGCCACTCAAATTTCAATATCCCCCCACACTTACAGAAACATTCTAATGTTCCACAAGCCAGACACGCACTCCACACATTGCGACTACTCCACCTGCACCCGACCCTTCTCCTATTTCTACCGCCGCCATCACTGCCGCCGGTGCGGTAGTATCTTCTGCCACGAACACTCGACCTACATTATCCCGCTCGATCAAGACGCAAATTACCACCCGCGAGGCACGCGAGTTCGCGCCTGCGAATCCTGCTTCCATGATTATGGTCGTTGGGCGGTAGGTCGGTCACGAACGAGCTCGGAAGACACAACTCCGGAGTTTACGGAACCACCTACGCCCACGGTATCATGTCCGACCAAGGGAGGATTCATGGGCAGTGTGTTCGGGCAAGGGCCCAAAGTCCCTGGCGGAGGAGGAGAGAGCATGGCACAAAGCGTGCCGAGAGATTGGAACTGGAGCACTTTTTGAACAGTCCTCACACAAAACAAATACGTATTTACTATATCGCGACACACACTACGACGAAACGGCCGATTCGAGAGTACACAAGAGAGAGAGCCAGAGGTAGGGAGGCTACGTCGAGAGGCATAAGCACAAAATACCCAATAGATAAGCGTTGCTTGGTATGAGCCATGAGTTTATAGAAGATTTTGAAACCCAGGTTAGATTTGATCTTGGTTTAACGTTCAGCGATCTTGTTCTTGTTTTACACGCACATAGATAATGGATGGATAGGAGTTGAGGAGTTGAGGATTTGGGAACTGGTGGAATCATGGCATTGATGGAGTTCTGGCGGTAATAGTCATGTCCTCCTTCTCTCTGAAGATGCACCATCAGAGTCGCGTATGCAATAGAGATAATACCTCCACCACCGAGCATTCTCCGTGCCTCCTCTGACAGCTCGAACCAAGTTACCCCGCCTTGATTCACGTTGAAGGAATGATGAAGTGTCACCCCTCACTAAAAGACGCCACTCCCACCTCCACAATCCTCTTTCTGCACTCGTCTCCCGTCCGTATCAACGGGCGTACTCCGTACCCATCTCTCTGATTGACCGATAGCTCCCCATCCCGCCCATCAATGACGCGTCTCAGCGGCCACCGATAAGACCAAGATTCAACATTCGGCTGTCCCCCCATTCGCAGCCTCCTGCTGGAATACGGTGCCGTGCTGTATGGTAGTTATCTGCATTTGGATCTGGATTCGAATCAGGATTATATTGGAATTGGAATCTACGCCTCATCCCACTCACTCTGTCTTTTTCCGGTGTTGCGCTGCGTTTGCCCTGCACAACACCTACTTTCTTATCGCAATCGACCCAACCCGACACGACTCGGTGATCTGATCTCGCTGAAGGACCGAGTCAGCTACGGGACCTGGCACCGCTTCGAGGAGCTGGATCTGGTGCGCTGCGGTGCTGTGGCTCGGTAATCTTACATGCTAGATAGTTAGCTGTGCTGTAGTCGGTCTCAGATCAGTAGGCTGGTAGAGAGCTGGATAGGTAGATCGTCACTCAGGAGACGGGGAGATGCCTCTGGATCCCCGGATCGAGGCGTATCTGGAGAAGAACAGGTTAGTACCAGTCCTGCATCCGCCTTTCAGCTCGTTGCGTTTCCTGGGCTTGCGAGGTTGTGCTTTCGTTTATACTTGCCCCTGGCTTGGCGTTGGATTTAGCGATGTTGATGTTGATATCGATGTTGATATTGATGTCGATCCTGGTTTTGCTCTCCGTGTTCATGGCTCAGGAGTTGGTGTGTGGTGTGTCATCTATTCATGACCGAGTGGCTAGATCCGTTGGATTGACTGACCTGACGATGGAGCACGTAGAGAGTGGGCGGAGAGTGACGATTATGTGACGCCGATACCGTTCGTGGAGATGCAGAAGAAGGGGAGGGAGAGGGTGGATGGGACGGTTATTGTTGGTGAGTGCTCTTGGGTTTTTAATTAGAAGGGTTGGGATGAGGAGGGAGGGGGTTCGAAGGATAGAGCGGATGAGATGAGATGGGATGAGACGAAAGACTGAGAATGAGATGGAGTGAGTGGGAGGGTTGGAGGAGAAACAGGATGGGTCTTGGATATGAGATGAGATGAATAACCACTAATACCTACACAGTGGCATGTACGGACCCTCGAGTAACTCCCGAAGAGTTCCTAGGCATGAGTGCCAAACAAGGAAACAGTGAGTCCTCCATGCCCCCCCCCCCCCTCTCTCCTACCTACTAACACAAAGCAGAAGCAACCATCGTCCGCACTGCCGGCGGACGCGTCCAGCCCGCCCTGAGCACCCTCCTCGTGCTCTCGGCCGTCGGCAACCTAGGCAAGAAGGGCGTCATCATGGTGGTGCACCACACGGACTGCGGGCTGCAGACGGCGGACGACGCGGCGATCCGGCGAGCGTTGGCGACTGCTGTCGATGAGGACGTGGAGCACGAGTTGCAGGGCATGGAGTTTGGGAGTTTTGTCGATCCCGAGGTCAGTGTCAAGGAGGATGTGGAGTGGTTGAGGGAGAAGAGGTATTTCAAGGGAGTGCAGATTCTGGGCTTTGTGCAGGATACTGAGGGGGGTGGGTTGAGGGAGGTGGTTGGCTGTGTTGAGTGAGTGAGTTAGTGAGTGAGTTAGTGAGTGAGTGAGTGAGTGAGTGAGTGAGTGAGTGAGTGAGTGAGTGAGTGAGCTAGTGAGTGAGTGAGTTAATGAGTGAGTGAATGAGTGAATGAGGAGTGTGAAGAAAGAAGATAGTAATTCCTGATACCTACTCCCAAATAACCCAGACTCTAAACGCCTCGCTGTCTACAGAACCAGTTCACCCCAATCCTTCAATACTCAGCGCATAACAGGTGGTCTCCCCTCCTTGTTCCACTTGACTCTACTCCTCACCCACTCCACCGCCTCCTTGACGCCCGTCCCGGTGAGGGCACTCACCGGTAATACTCTACTATCTCTAATCCCACTACCCTTCTCCCCCTCAAAAACCTTCTTCACCAACCCCTCCTTGATCCGAACAACCTCCACACAATCCTCCCTATCCTGTTTATTTGCCAGGACCAGCAGCGGGACGCCTTCCGTCTCGGTATTCCCCAGGACATCCTCAAGCACCAATCTGCACTCCTCCAACCTCCCCTTGATCTCCCTCTCCCTCTCCCCACCCTCACCAGCAGACGCAGAGGCCGGGGTCTCGTGTTCGGGGAGGGAGCCATCCCCGATATCCGTGCTGTCGATGATGAAGACGATGGCGTGGCAGGAGCTGTAGTATGACTGCCACAGCTTCCGCAGGCTGTGCTGGCCCCCTACGTCCCAGATCTTGAGATACATGTCCGGGAGAGTGATGGTGGATACATTCTGCCCGACGGTCGGGACGGTGCGTAGTTTGGGCGCTGGGTTGTTGGGGAGGAAGAGCGATTTCACTTGTTCGTGGAAGGTGGTCTTGCCAGCGTTGTCGAGGCCGAGGAGGAGGACGGAATATTCTGGGGTGTGTTAACGGCAGCTCAGAAAGATTGGAAACGGAGAGGGAATCTCGAGTCGGGGTGTATACCTTCTTTACTCGTCGCATACAGGTAGAGTCCTTTGGCGAGGTGGTACATCTTGCTTCTACAGCGCTGGAGGCTACCGAGAACAATTGGGAGTTCTTGCTGCCGTCAGCCAAAGGTTTGATCGACCAGAACTATGCATAGGAAGCTATTGCTGTATTACTGCAGCGGCTTATAGAGTACTGTGTTTAGTGCAAGTGAGACAATCCATCCCACTGCCTCGCTCCCACAAGGCTGAGAACAGGGGTCTTCCCACTTACTCATAGCCCAATACGAAACGACTCTTCTAAAAAATGAGAAGATGGTTTCAAACTGGCCTATTTTAAGCAAGGATTAGATTGTGTTTTATAGCTTTAGCACTCACCACAAGATATATGATAGTCTATTTGTCTTGAAACTTGGAAATCAAACTACCGTAGTGATCCAGACGAGGTGATTAAGAAACCAACACAAATGACCTCAATATCTGTCCCAATGGCCTCCATTTCTGGGGGAACATTTCACTTTGATCTGTATTCAATTCTTAATCTATTGCTTGGAAGTAATTATATACCATTGGTGAATGGCATTCAAGCCTCGTTGCGCGTGGATTATATAACATCACGTGCACTCTAGACAACCAACATCACCTGCGTCACAGGGCCAAGGCAGGAAAGGTCAAGACGCGTTTTTTCCAGGGGAACCAAAGCAGTTCTTTCATCAGGACCCTGCTGGACGTGGATGACTACTTATCTCCTGACGACCTTCAGAAAGGCCAGCAAAGTCAACGATATTTTGGTTACGAAAATAGAGATCGTCAACATGGCTCCCGTGGAGCTGGAGCCACAGCCCAGGTATGTCATCATCCCTCGCGTCGAACGGGAATGCCCAGCTGCGCTTGTTGACTTTTGCGCCGCCGCATCTGAGAATCACGCGCGGTGGAATCTTTTCTGATGTGAGAAATAGTTATGTCCCGGCTGGCATCCTCGGGACTCACATCTTCTCCGTTGGGGTTACCTCTGTGGTCGTTGCTCGCTCCCTGTACCGATCCTATGTCGCGCTGCCACCTTCTTCGGCGACTCGTCACCGTGAGCCGTTACGGAAAGGCTACGTCTCTGCATTCTCTGCGTTAGCCCTTCTCAGTCTCGTCACTTCGCTCTTCTATTTTAGTAGTTTTGCTGGCCTCAGTTACCGAGTTTGGGCTGCGGAAAGGGGAATTGGACTTCCCGAAAGGTATACGAGTCCTTCCTTCTCCTATATAATTCAACTAATAAATCTTAGCATCTTTGGAGACGCGGGAGCTCTAAGAGGTGGCGAGCATCCTGGCCGACTTCACATAGTGAGATGGCTCAATGATGTCCCTTTCTATCGTGATCATCTCGAGATCATTGCTGAGAAAGCTCGTCACTTCTGGTGGGGACAGCAGGTTAACCTTGGCCTGGTATCTTGGAGCACTTATCTCGCGATTGAAGGTCAACGGCGCAACATTTCCCATCCGTGGGCTTTCTTGGCTCTCTCTCAGCTAGTCAACTTGTCGTACGCTCAGAATCTATTTTTCGTGGCCGTGTTACTTACTCCTGTACCCCTTCCGGAGAATGTGAGAGAGCTAGTTGGAGACTCTACCTGGTAAGACTTTTAAACCTAGATAAAAATATCAGCTTACAGTATAGGTTGTCAAATCACATTCAGAAAGCCTTTCCTCCAAAACCAGAAGGCTGGCTTCCGAAACCCGCCCTTTACATTGGACTACTACTCCTGAACTACACTACCATCTTCCTCATCCCGTTCGCGGCCAACACTCCATCTTTCATGACTATCTCGGTCTTGTCACGAGCAATTCCATTTTCCCTGCTCGCCTTACCTCATCTAGTCCCTACAGCTTGGGGAACAATTCATACTCACCCCCACTCCGCCCACACAACCTACACAACCCTCTTCCGGACTATCTCCACTGTCTCCATGTTATTATACTTCAAGTCTACCGTTATTGCCCTCCTCAATAACACGCCAGAGAGTACATATTACAGACATAGTCTCCTACACCCCTTCAAAGAAGAACACCGCTCAACCCTCGACCGCGCAACCACAGCCGTCTCTCGTATCTTCGGAGCTATCCTCGAACACCCTGCTGTCAGTTATGATGGATGGGATGTCATCCTCTCTGGGCTCAGTCTCGGGATATGGGCTGCACTTCGAGGATTAGAAGTTGGAGACATGCTAGGAACCAGTTTTGGATTCTTAAAACGGAATGCAAAAGAAGCTGAACGTGCTCTATCCGAGACCTCAGAAAACGCTATTCAAAAGTGAGTACCTATCTTTATCCCTAGACATCTACTGACAAGAACCGCCAGAATTGAGCCAGTAACATCATCAACCCGTCGCCGCTCCAAGAAAGCTGAAGAAGACAGCATCACCGTCTCGGAGAAACCCAAGCGCCGAAGCCGTCCTTCTAAAAAAGCTTCTGTCCTTCCAGATAAAAGTGAAGACGATGATCCAACCGATGCCACATACACACCAACTGCTGCCGAGCAAACAGAGGAAGGTGATGAAGAGGCAGAGGATGACTGGGAGGTTGCTGCTTTGACGTGGGGATTGATTACTGTAGGTGGGCTGGGGCAGGGAAGTGCGAGTGTTTATGGGGCTGAGGTTGTTGGAAGGTGATGGAGGAGACAGGGTGAAGCTATCAAATATGCAAGAATGGAATGATGTGATGTGACGTACGGGGCATTGGATAAATAGGTGTTTTGGAGCATCGGGAGTCTAATCAGGTTTGAGGTTTTGATTATGATTATGATGATTGCAAGCATAAACAGAATGAATGTCTTAGGCACTCTAGCCATCCCAAGATTATTCTCCACATACCTCACTTCCCAAACTGAAACGGAGAGCGTAGCATAAATTTCCAAGCTCTCTTTCCATACCTGACTTCTCTCAAGCATCTCACTCCTCGAATCAACTATAATCAATCCCATCCTAAACTGATGAGAGGCAAAGAAGCTACTCACTCGACACAACGACCACAATCATCAATCGACCCTGCCAGCTCACCCCAGCTTATCTACCCTCACCACAAGCAAAAACAGAGACAGATATCCAACAGAGGATTCCTCTCCATCAATAATACCTGGCCACGTCAAGAAAAGATTTTTCCTCTTTTTGGTGCCAGGTGGGCCGTGTGATTCCCGCACCAAAGTATCCAACTCTCGCCGGTTCCGATTCAGATCCCGATTTTTCACCTCCATCTTGCTTCCAGAAGCAGATGCAAGGTCTCTGAGTGATACAGAGGATGAGGGAGCTATATAAAACTTGGGGTGCTGCTCGACTAGCGCAGGGATATATATCCCGGAAGCGGAGTGAACAACGACGGATCCGAGAAGGACCAAGATGCATCGCCACACAATCTTCGGATACTTCTCTCTCGCGCGGTGTCAGATATCTCTTTCTTCAACAATCGCATCGGATCAATGATACGTGCTCCCCACCCACAAGAACAACTCTCATTTTTCGACCCTCTCCTCGGCTACTGCTCCCAGGGTTGAGAGACAGCAACGATCATGGCACATCATCTCATCTTCCTTCATCTCCACCTTCTCCAGAGAATTGGGATTCCCTCCCCTCTTGGCAGCGTTTCGTCCTCTTGCGCGGGTGGAGTCGGTACGAGGTCGGAGAGGCATGTGCTATGATTGTGGATGATCAAGAGTAAGAGTGGGTGAACAGACGGATTGTTATTCTACTAGTTAATTGTTTTCTCGGCGCTTTTCCTTTTGATCCTCCAGTTGAGAAACTGACAAAAAAGGGCATGAGTGGAAAGAGAAGAAAGGAGATTACATATACAGCAGAAGCGTTTAAACTATTTGGTCCGCTTCTCCCTCGCATGGACGTGAAATTATTGGGGGCAATTCGCAAAATAAGAATTGCCAACTAAGAAGAATTTGATGATGATAATCATCGATTGTACCTTGATTTGTTAGGTACATAATTAGCTACAAGCCAACCACCGCCGTCGTTTCCCACCTTCAGCCACCTAGAACCATGATGCTCCAGTGCATCCGAAAAAACAAAGTAGATGCAGAAGCCAACACGAGCAGATGCCAATGCAATACTAATGCTAAATGCTATCAAGAAAAGAAAAGGAATAAAGGAAACAGGTGATGATCAGAGCCAAGGAGATATTTACATGATCCGTTTAGACATTAAGTATTAAGTCTCCAGCACATCCATCTCCTCGTCTGTTGGTCCTACTGGCGTCTCGTGTGTGGGGAACGTCTCATCCTTTTCCCACATGACTCCTGGCCCATTGAAACTTGGCACTTCGATATTTGCATTTCTCGGTGTGGAATCTGTTCCCGAAGTCCCACTAGGCGGTACTTGCACTACGTAGGTAGGAGATTGCACACCTTCTGACCCATAAGGCAATGGCCGTAGGGGAATCTCGCGTGCAGGAGAATCTTTCCCAAGCTTACTGGCTAATACATCTGACTGGCGCCGCGCGAGCTGCTCCAGTTGTATTGCCGGATCCTACAGCACAGAGTAAGAAAGCTACTTCACGTATTAGGATTGAAAAAAGTACCCATTCCTCCTGAGAAGGGACTCCACTTGCGGCGGGTAATTCGCCATCCGCATCTCTCTCATCACCCCAGAAACTGGGTCTCCTAATAGGAGCAGGTGTCACAGGCAGACTAGGCCGTTCAAGCTCTGTTGGGAAGTCTGTGAGCTTTATGCTTCGTCTTCGTCTACCTGGACTGGAAACATCTTGTATACCTGTGCCGTACCCCTGTAGTACTTGAATATTACCCTTGCGATTCTTTTGCAAGTTTCCAATGTACCGTTCAATCTCAGGGATATCGTCCCAGGCATTCCCACGTGTATATGACTGCCAAGGATCAGTAGGCGTGAGTGGAATGGTTGGAGTAACTGGTGTAACAGGCAATGTTTTTCCTTCATCAGTTATCGGCGCTGCCGGTTCCTCATCATGATGTGGACCGTAAGTTGCAGTATCTTCGGGGAAGACTCTTGAAGGTTTTGGAGCATCTATTTCCCAAGGGAAGATTGGCGCTGGTTTCTGGTAAGTTGGGGTTTTGGGGACTTCATAGTACATATCCTTTGGAGGATCCGGGTAGCGTTCTGGAGCTACAAATGGAGTTGGATCAGAAGACATGGTGTAATGAGTTGCAGGGAAATTCGAGGCTTCGGGTTTCGAGTCAGTGGGAGGTGGTGCTCTGTTTGAGGTTAGCAAAGAACATTGAAAATAGAGGAAGAACTGACTTGCTAGGATCCCAAGTGGAATATTCAATTTCTGGCTGCTTCTCTACCTGTTGCTCCGCCACTGACTCTACTGGAGGGATGTACATCTCGTGGGATTCGTTGGATTCGTTGGACTCGTGGGACTCGTGGGACTCGTGGGACTCGTGGGACTCGTGTGATACGTATGGTTGGTCTGCTTCAGTATGAATTTCTGTTGTCTCATGTAAAGGTGCTTCGGTTGATAGATTTGGCTCACTATGCGTTGACTCGGGTTGGGTGATAGAAACTATCGGAACTGGAGGTTGATATTCTCCCTTGGTATGATAATGAACAATCGTCGAGGGTCCTTGGGGTGTGCTGTCGACAGACTTTGAAGAGTTGAGTGGACTTTCATCAACCGTGCTTGAATCACTCACTGATTCTCTGTAATGCCGATCATATACAGCCCACCATCTTCCCACCATCTCGTCATAAGGAGTCGAGCCTCTACTTGCTTCTCTTCCTTGATTCCAAGGCTTGTTCTGACCAATGAAATGCGCCATACTGATACTGGATTGGAAGTGTCGGAAAGCTGGTAAATATTGGTAGTGTGCCGATGGTGTGACATTGTATGTGAAGCTCAGGCGATTAAAGGTGTTCTTAAAGTGCATATTCAGGAGACCTTGATCCGCACCATCAAAAGATATCCCGCGCTGTGCCATTGCAAGCAATGCGTAGTAATCGCCCATATTCGGTGTGAGGACCATCAATCCGGTGTTGAAAATATCAGGCCACCCGATATCTGGTGCCGCAGAAAATGGTTGTGGAAGATCGAATAACTCATCAGGTGCACGAAGAGCAACCATATCTGCATCAACATACACTATCCTCCGGAATTGCAACTGCTTCCATAATGTAATCTTCGTAAAGGTCGAATGCAGGTCAGGGCGGTTCATGAGGTACAGGTTGTCAGGATACTCGGTGGTAACTCGCTCAACAGGTATGACATAGTCGAATAGCCTCTGCAAGAAGTCAGTGGCTTGTTCAAGATGTGCAAAAGTTACAATCTTGCCTGAAGTTCTACCATCGCATCTGCTGATACTGTGTCGGTAGTGACAAGCACCGCCAACTTTTTGGTCGTGCCAGCATCTCGTAACGAGTGTCCCAAGACCAATGCACCTAAGGAGAAGCTTTAGCTGGGGTTCTTGAACACAATTGGGAGTCCAATTCATACCTGGCAGATAGAAATCGTTCAGGAGAAGCTATGTGCCGTTAGTTGGAGCTGTCACTGTGGTGAAAGAGACTTACTGTTGCGTAAACATCTTCAGTCGCTGAAGTCATCGCTACGATCTCGCCTTAGCTTGGGAGTGCTTCGAGGAACAGCTCCTGAGAGTTTAAGGGAATAGCTCCAATTGGAGAGTTGAGGTGAGAAGGAGGAGAGTGAACAGGGCAGAGGGTGCTTGAGCGATGGAAGGACCGGGGTCGGGTAAAAAGTGGCGGGGCGTTAACGTTGCCAAAAGGTACGAGCTCAAGATGCGTACCAGGTCTCTTCTTGAACACGATTCATGATGAAGAGCGATAAAGGTGGTCCGGAGATTATTTGTCGAAAGAGTTTTATTTATCTTGAAGAATTGAAGCTCTGTCGGGCCTATGCGCAGGCTACTAACTTTAAGGTATGACGCTGCCACTTAGTGAGACCTGACATCTCTCAGCGCCCTTATCATTCGCGGGCTTCCAGCACTTCCACCATAAACGTCTTTTAGACCCGCCTATCATGTTGAACCGCCACCAGTTACCCCGCCAAAACAGTGCCTATCCTTCCATATCCTTCCGACATGACAGCTCCGATAGTCATCGTGTGACCTCTGGCACTTGCATTGTGGGGGAGCGAGAATGGGATGTGAAAGAGGTCTGAGGGATTCAAGATACTGTCTTCTGCTAGCACTGATTGTTTGTCCTGAACCAAAACATCATATCAGTACTTTCCCGTTCAATATTGATGACGGGTACGCGTCTCGATAGTATTTAATTCCTACATAAGATATTTTATCTGCACAATACTTATTTTTTGATGCATGTTAAGAATGGACATGGAAGTAAATGACGTATGCAGCTAAGAGCTACTTCAAAGCAACCATCTTTCTTAGAGCGAGACAAGTGTCTCATCTATCCCACTTATCATACCTAGGTACTAAGTTTTCTAATTTATGTTGACGCCAAGCACCAGCTCTACAATTTTGCAAATGTCTTTGGAGGCAACTGAATCTATTAGCGGCGTTTGATTGTTGTTTACGAGCGATGGACCTCTGTTTCAAGAATTTCAAAGCCTTCAAACAAACTGCTTCTTGACTATAATTAACTCAAAATTGTCGGCGCAAGGCGAATCCGTAAGAAGTTTCAAGATTACAATCCAATTCTCTTCTTTCTATGCTACTTGATACTTAAAGTAGTTGATAAAGTTCTCGCAGCCCTTCAACCTGCGATATTGTTTATGCCTCGTACAGGATGACTAGAACGCGACAGTACACCTCTATTCAGACCACAACCAGCCTCCGAGTTAATGATATTAATGTCTCAAACCCCAATCAAACGAGTCAAGAAGAGAATTCGAACTCTTCTAGTTGAAGTCTAGTCTTTTTCATAAAGCATTTTTCTGAGACTGGGCGCAGACTAAGCTTTAATTTTGACTTTTAAAAAAGAAATGCCTTGGCGAATCTACTAAAGGAGTTCCACTCTCTATCAATAATTCAAAACATTCTCTTTCCCAACCTCATTTTACTTAAAGAGCTCATTTTCTTGAAACCACTTTTGTCGAGGGATCTGTCCGAGTTGAAAGTGAGACATTTCACTCGAGATCAATTTACAGAATTGGTCTTTAGCTACGCGCTCCTCACCTATCACTGGTTCAAGAAGCCAAACGCCTCAAGCATTATCTCCCGGGGAATAAAATCCAGGCTTGGTTCAAACATACTGCCCCTAAAGTACCGAAGCAGAAGGTCAAAAAATAATGCTAACTTGTGACAAGTATTCTTTCCGACGAACTACATATCATGAAATCTTCGGCAGCCCTGCTCTTTCCTCCTCCCAATCTCGATTTGATTTGAGGATGGCTGCATCTCGCTACACCAGTGTTTCGTCCGGCGAGGTTCCGCAGTCCTGTTGCGAAAGGAGTGGCCAGGACGAACATACACATCAATCTTCATGATCTTGCCCGGCCAAAAAAACATATTTGCCACTTTCCACACCTCGCCCTGAAAACACGGTCGAAATTCATGATTGGATGTGTGCTCCTGTGCTCTGCAGGAGAGATCGAGTCACCAGAGCGGAAAAAAACGTCTGGTCTTTACACATCCCACCTCCTCAGCCCTACACCCCTTTTACCGGCCAACTCTCCACACCACCTCCCGCGCAAGAACCATCGCATCTCCGGCGTCGCATCCACGATTGGAGAGGTTTCCCTGCTGCGGTGTGCGAATCTCCAACTCGGCAAGGGAAAAGGAAGGAAGGAGAGGAGAAAAAAAATTGCGTCGTCCTCGCTGCCTCAGCCTTACAGCCCTATCTGCACCTCCACCTCCACCTCCACCTCCACCTCCACCTCCACTTCCACCATCCCTCCCTCTTCTTCCAAGTTTCCGCACCGTCGCGACTTCACATCTACTTTGGTGATTGGGGAAGTATTACTTAGAACGCCATGACAACTGCAGATGTGACGAGAGTGGGAGCCTTCAAGGACAGGCAGCGACGAACAACTGGTGGTGCGGCTGACACGTAGGGCTGATGGTGCGATTCTCAGAAACTTTTATCAACCAATCACTGGGAGCGCGTGCTCGAAATTTCACATGAAACCAAGACTCATTTGAGATTCTTATCATAGTGTATCCTACTCCAAAGAATGCTGTTTGCTTGCCTGCCTGCATCTTAAGCCACGAAACCTAACATGAAGACAAGGCCAGGCAGCGAGAAAGAATAATGCCCTCCATACCCCAACGCCTTTAATGCCTCAAAGTTCAAATGAATTTACTTGATTGGTTTACACGTCGGCATCATCCGCATCCTCGATTGTTACAGCCTTGCCTTTTCCTTTATCGGGCTTTCGTTCTCCGTCCGAATCTTCATCCGAAGATACGGTTGAGTCTATGTATGTTGAAGGATGTGGCCTCGTAATCTCTGCATTCAAAGTCCTTGCAGGTGACGAAAATAGCCGTGAAGCCCCCCAATTCGGTAAGTTTGAGTCTGGCATTGCGGAAGAAGACGCGGTGTTACTTGGTATTGCGGAGTTGCTGCTCGGCAATGTGGTGTTGATTCCCTGCACAAGTGACTGGTCTGCGGCGACCGAGGACGGCGTATGAATGGCGTTTGTATCCGACGAATCAACTGATGAGGTCTGTGAAACATTCTCCGGATTTCGAGTGGGAGTAGGTGTTAGAGTATTATTAGAACTTCCTGGTGTAGGGCTGATGCCGAAGTGTGTGGTGGCTGTGGGGGCCGCTGCGTCTATTTGTGGCGCTGGTGTTGAACCGAGTGTTGCTTGTGCCATGGCAGCAGCGGGTCCGTCTAATCTTTGCAGAGGGAGAAGGCTCCATCCTTCGGGAATTGCGACACCAGCCGGAAGGTCAGGGCTTCCTGCGGGGATGGCTGTGGTCCCCGGACGAACTCCGTGTCTTTGCATCTGTGGCACATTCTGCATAACTGTTGTCGGTATTGTTGTCGTGTGTCTCCCATTGTCGAATGGTCCTAGCTGTGGCATTGGTGGCATTTGGAAATTTGCGGCTAGAGGATCTGCTCCTCCATTCTGTACAAGTCGAAGCCGTGCAAGTTCTGCCTGCAATAGCTGGACTAGTTGTAGCTCTTGCTGAGTGATCTGAAGTTGCCTTATCTCTGTCGCAAGTTGTTGCTCTATCTGTTGGAGTTGTCGCTGGGTTTCATGTGGCCTATATGTGATATTTCCGAAGGGGCTGGCTGTCGTGGGTGCTTGAGCTTGAGCTTGAGCATGAGCATGAGCTTGGCGGTTTGGAAATCCAAATTCTAGCCCATAGACTCTAGGCCCTGGACCATTGGCAGCCTGGCCGGGATCTTGAGCTATTTCATTTAGGTTGCCCTGACCAAAGCCAAGTTGAAATGGTCCAAGATTCAGCATTCGCATGCCACGCCCGGCAGGTCTACCAGCAACCGGTGGTTGTGCTCCAGCCCCATCTTGCTGACCTTGCAGCTGAGGTTGTTGTGGCTGGCCAGCAGCATTATTTGCTGGTGCTCTAGGAGGCTGCCCTCCTGGCGTATTTACTACAGGTGCTCGGCAAGTGGGACACACCTGCTGTCGTTCAAGCCAACTCTTGAGACATCCGAGATGAAGGATATGTCCACAAGGGAGCTTTTTAGGCCTTGTCCGCTCATTTACTGATGCCGCAGGTCTTGCAGGTGGTAATGCTCCAGGTGCTGCAGGCGGTGCTTGAGGATTGGTGACCGCCCAAGGACGCATCTCCTCTCGGCAAATAATGCAAGTGTCTTCTCTTTGAATATCCTCTGCTGTAGCATCTGGATACCTCTCATTCATGTCACGAGTGGCACGGCGATATCTCAAGAAAGCGGCTAATCTTTTAGTAAACGATCGAGCAGTGATAAACAAATCTCGTATAATGTGGATAGGGATGCCGTAGAACGTGAATAGAATGATGAAGAAAGTGACATAAATGCCCAATTTGAGAAAGTCTGTGTTTGAGTTAGTCGATAGCCAATATTAATGAGATCAACGACTAACCTGTGATGAGATCGAGAGTTAGAACCCATTGGCCTTTTGCTTCCCACCCCGGAACTTCAATATCCATCTCATCCACGTCGTCTTCTGACGGCAATGGAGCATTGGTTTCCGGTGCAGGGTTATCTTCTGTGGCCGCCGCCGTAGTAGCTTCTCTTTGTCGAATTATTTCGGCCCTCTCCTCTCTTACTTCTCTTCGCCGCTCAAGAAGTCTCTCTTGGGTCTGTTTCTTAACCACCTTAGCCTCCATCAAAGATATGCCATACCGACAAGCGGTGGCTAATGAAGATGTTGTCAAAATGGCAAATTCGAAGAGAAACATCACCATCATATTTGGCCTTGCTTGTTGAATAACCGTGTTGATGCAGTAATTCATCAGCCAAAGATCATATATGACAGACATCGTGAGAGATGTGCTTAGTCGGATGTGGAAGAGACGGGGATTCGTAGGTGGTTGTTGCTCAAGTATTTCAACTCTGCCATCCCCAATCCAACCCCATACCTTTCCGGTCAAGAGCGCGACAAACATAACCAAGAACCAAGCTCCAACCTCCTCCCGAAATATAGTCATAGCGAGGCAGGTCTCTGTAACCGCGAACCATCCTTTCTCATATAGCTGCTCGATTTCAATGGGTCGCAGAGCGCCGTAGCAGAGTCGTTGAAGTCCGTACATAAAGGTTCCATAAATGAAAAGTATCAAATTGATAAGAATCTTGTAGATGTCAGCAGTTTTCAGGAGATTACGATGCATCGCATACCATCAAGCAGAGATTACTTTGCGCCAGGTAGACACATGCCGAGTAAAAATTTGCTCTCTGATTGAAAGCAGAGATGATAACACCACCTGCCAGAGCCGTGGAGACCTACAGATATCAGTATGATGTTGAAATGATAGAGGCAAATCTACTCACTCCAGCGTACCACGCGAGTCGACCCATTGCTTTGGTGACGTGGTATTGATCCAAAGAAGTAATTAAAATGCCCTTTCTGGCTTCTCAAGATAATGTGCCCATAATTAGATGGAGTTTGATGGAGAATTCGTCGCAAACCCGGTTGCTGTTGAAGTTGACAGCGAGGCTGTTTCTTTGTCCGATTACGCCACATCGGAGTTTGAATGCCGATAATGTGGCGGTGCAGGACCCTTCCCCGTCTGGACCATAAGCTTCTTCAGATGAACACCACAGAAGGTATTCAGGTTGATGAGCTTACTAGGTATAAGTGAGAGCGCAAGGAACAGAATATCGTCCGACCTCGTTTCGATGTTCATACCGTCCGCCATTCATGTCGACCTGGGTTTATTTGTCAATATCCTGCCCCTAATTCTGGAGCTCCTTGTTGATGCTGAATCTTGAATTTCTGGACTTCGAAAGTGGTCAGTAGGTTTAGCATCTCTCTTCATCGTTCAATATCAAGCATCGGTGTTTTCGACGATTCCATACGAGACGAGTTTTATGGAATCCCTTTCACAATTCTCTCCTGTATCAGGCCACGATCGCAGCATCTCTTCCTGAGTCCGCATCCTACTTCAGAACCCTCGTCTCTATCATTGCCCCTGAGAAGGGCAAGAAGTTTCACTTATCCTGAGCTTCAATCCTCCAGACTCGAGGATATTGGCAGGACTCTACGTTGACAGAAATGTCTATTTTCGTCGTATCTGCTTATCAGCAACCTCGTGTTTACGGTGCTGTTTAGGCTGAAGTGAACTTTTCCTCTTTGACGTGGCCACTCCCTTGACCCAAAGACGCTCTCGACAAGGTGAAAACGTTTCAACAAGGTATGTTGTGCAGGACTTGGGAGAGCATGAAACTTGAGGGAGAATCCAGTTACTTGCAGACTCCTCGACAAGAAGTCGGCTACGACCGGCAGATGATTCATTCGCTGGCTGCAAAGGCTGGGATTAGGATACGGATTCCTTCAGCAGGCAACTTGGGGGTCTCTTTTCTCAATGCAGAGGACTGCATCCAAGGCTTGTCTCGCACATTTCGTTTCGATGAAGAAACTTGGATTATTGACGGGATACATATTAACATTCCTTGGCGCTGGAACTGATCGACGGAACCTGCCTACGGCCCGCACCCAAACAAATTCTTCCTACCACACCTTGATTCCTCCGTGGTCCTGAGGATTTTGGTGTGGAGAGAAGAGGTAGGCTCCCTGGGTGGTCGCTCCTCTCGAGCATTGAATGCCTTTCACCCGCTTGAACGCTCCATCCGATCGTGGTTCGTTGTTCCTGTCTCAGCCGTTGTCCTGTTCAATGGATGTTATTGAAAGGCTATATCTTCCAAGATCCCAACCATCGCTCAACACCCTGTCGCCATCCCAGTAGAATGGTACTCGTGTACCAAGGGAACAATCATCTCAAAACCCCCAATCTACACCAGGGTTCTATTTTGGGATCTCCGCGCATTATCATCAACACCCAAAGTCACGATCTTCAAGCACATTTCTATCCTAGCTTCTAGTCCCAGGTCTCATGATATTCATGGAGTTACGGACGTAGACAGGAAATCCATTCCTCATCTCACATGGGCAGTCTCTTCGACGATGCATCAAGTCCAAATGTAACCCCGCATGGGTCACGACTGAGATCACTGGCAGCCTCTGTTGCACGAAACGCCACGAGAACTCCAGAAACGGACGGAGGTGCTGCCCATGAGATTCTAGAAGCTATAACCAGAACCACCTGCAAAGATAGGACTGGTATCCTTTTGTCTATCGCGTGATGGGATCGATAAACTAAAGGGTGGCAAACGCTAATTGAATCCGGCCATTAGACGAGATGAACTAAACTGAATGAATACAGGGAATCGGATTCCAAAAATTTTACGCATTTCTGATATCAAGACATATAGCGCCATTACCACGGTATGTGGCGCTCATCGCAGTTCCAGCGCCAGCCTGTACCCCGCAGCGCCAATCGAGACCAGGAAGTCTCTGATTCAATAATTACTTTTTCTGTCTGTGAACGGTATTCATCGCGAGGAAGAATTGACTGGGGTTGGTTGCAGGACGAGCAAAGAGGCAACTCGACTCAAAAGCAAATCTAGACGCGATGCAGAATCAAGTAAACTCATCTAGACGCCAACCGGCCACGAAGCTTGGGGCTGCGGGGCGCTCTCCACGGCGTGAACTCCCAGATGATCAATGCTTCCCACCATCCAGGCCGTCCACGGTCGGCGACTTGGCGGGTTTGATTCCTCATTGGGAGACGCATCATCGATCACGCAGCACTGGAACGGACCCCAACCTCCAAAACCGCGTGGCGACTCTGAGGACTCTGCCCGGACAACTGGATAATCTACTGTAGGGCAGCAGAAATGGAATTAAGGACCCACTGAATTGGTTCCTAAAGGTGCTCGTGCGACGACGCACGAGTGAAATGAGCGTTTCTCCCAAAATAAGAACACGCACCCAAAGGCTCAACGCTGCGGGTAGGCGTAGATCAGTAGGCTTGTTTTGGGACTCTTTGGGACTCTGCTTGGACCAGAGCAGGGACTGAGTAAGTTCGAGTGTCACAAACTCAAGAGTCGTGACAGGGGTAGGACCGGGAGAGGATTTGATAGGCTCGACTTACGATTGAGTTTTGTCCACCACTCATCCAGAATGGGAACAGAGCCTCAACCTCGCAATAGGGGGCGCAGAAGCCAACCCAAGACGCGCAGCGACATGGCTCAACATTGACACTCGAGTGGCAAAAATTGGTCGAATGAGATCAGTCTGGCTCCATGAGGGGTCACGTTATCCTGTGATTGGAGTGGCTTGGAGGGCTCTTTGTGCTCTTTGGATTGGATGCAGCCAATCGAGGGTCCCAGGAGAGCTCACATTTGGCAGCGTGCAGAAGTCTGGCGCATAAATCCGGCCAATATAGGGTTAAAGCAATAATGTGGCTTGCTGGCTGAGCAACGCTACCCGCTCTTTCAACATACGATTCGGAGAGGGAAACGGAGTGGAGAGTGCCGAAGCCGTCGTCCTTCTTCCAGGGTTGTCGCGAAGAGGCTGCCAACACACCACGCACCTGATTCGCTGCAGGAGCCAGACTGGATCAGTGTGGGGGCTGGATCACCGTCGACTCTCTTTTCGGGCTCTGGATAAATACAAACTGTTCCCAACTTGGGAAGTGTAATTTCTATGGGCACGCAATGATTTGCTGGATACGAAGAACTGCCATGGTACCACTCAGGAAGAGGTTAGTCCAGAGGCCCCACCTCCCTTGGAGAGGGAGAGAACTGTAGTATCTGCCCGTGGTCGTTGCGCCGGGAATGCGATCAAACGTTCCCTCTGCACACACATCTCACTGCGTCTAATTTGACTTGAGCGTTGGAGGTGAGGGTCGGCGATATCCATCACGGCATGCAGTCATCATCTTCATTTCTTCCAGAAGCCGAAGGAAAGCTCTGCCCTACCGTCCGAAGTGCCCTGATTGGCCATATTGCGCTCCAGCGGTGACCAGAAGGCGACCCAAGAGATCGGGGGGGGTGCGCCATGGACGGCGAGACCGAATGCGCTGACCCTTCTGACTGGATCGCTTGGCGGCGGTGATCTCCTCAGGCCCAAAGACAAGCTAAGCCCTACCAGGGCCGGAGAGAATCTGCAAGGTTGGAACAGACTTGGACTCGCGGGGCCACGAGTTGATCCTAGCGAGAGCGCTCCACTCCTGCCCACCCTCTTGGGCAGGCGACGAGAGACGAGGCTGTGTGTGTCCCCTTCACATGCGAAGGTGGTGGTGTTTTGTTGCTGGACGGTCAATAGTCTCAACACCGTCGTTCTTCATCTCTGGACAGAGCACAGAAGGGATGTCACACCTTGCCTGGACCCGACCGGACTTCCGAACATGTCACCCGACGTCCCTCCAGCCCGGCCTTCCGAAAGATGCTCCCTGTCGGATGGGCCTGGGAGTTGATGGAATGCAGGCATCCGCCGTCCAAACCA
Organism: Arachnopeziza araneosa; assembly: GCA_003988855.1. Taxonomy (NCBI): domain Eukaryota; kingdom Fungi; phylum Ascomycota; class Leotiomycetes; order Helotiales; family Arachnopezizaceae; genus Arachnopeziza; species Arachnopeziza araneosa. The sequence goes on from QYAI01000017.1 coordinate 45,639, forward strand.
AACATCAGACCATGTTCGCGAATTGAGCATCTCTTCAAACAGGAGACGTCGTGATGGGCGGACTCTTATATTCTTGCCATTGGTGTCGAGCCAACCTCCTGTGTGAGATTTCTCGACTCCCTCCACCGGCGCGAGAGCGAGTTTCGCAATAAACTTCTGACGCCAAGTCGGGCAGCGTCTGGCTCAGATTCATCCAATCAGAGGACCGAATCCTCAGCCTTATGAAAGCGACCCAGAGCTCATATCCGACAGCCTGCATCGAACCAGGCCAATCCGGGTCTGGGGTGCTCTCCTGTGAGCAATTAAATGATGATGGACTCTGGTCGAGCTACTCGGTCGAGACACTTTGGCGTTGGCGCCGATTTCACCACGTCTCCCATCTGCCGAATGTTCAGAACATCTTTCAGGAACAATGCGGCATGGCCAAGATGGTGGATGCTCTCTGCGGCCCCCAAGGCAGCAAAATAAGGGGCAAGCCTTGATTCGGGAGGCGGACGTTGAAGTGTTCGTTCAGAGACATTCTGAAGGAATCTGCCTCGCTAATTCCAGGAAACGAAACCCGCGGTCAAGTCCAAGTGGGCATGGGGTCTGCTCTACAATACCCTCTTCCAACGACGCGATTCGATGCGCCCATCTTTTTGCACATTCGCTTGCACTGAAGTACTGCGACTCTGTGACTAAGACGCGGCGGCGGAGAGCCAGATTTGTGAAGTGACATGAGCACCTGGTGCATAACTGCTCATGAATGACAGTGTTGTCACGCAAAGCATGGAGCACAGCCTCTTTGCGCAGTGGTGTGGTGCAGCAGGTACCGAGATCTATTTTAAACCACCTTCTCTCCCTGGCCTGTGGCTCGTCACAGCTTCATTGCTTTTGTTGCCGAGACATCGTATCAGAGCCAATCAGCGCAACCAATCTTGCACTTTCTTGCGACTGAGCCACACCGTGGGTGCTCGTTTGTAGTGGTGGACAAGAGGGTCAGGCAACGTCAGGGGGTGCTGGAGATGGACCGGAGCAGCGCACCAGCCTCCCATGTTAGAGCCTCCAAACCCAAAGGCCTCCTCCATTGCTCTTCCATTTCCGATGACGAGACTGATGATACCTGTTCTCACTGCGTCAGCACTCTAAGCTGTGTCGACAGGCAGCACATGCAAGTATTTGCTGGAGAAGGAACAGAAGCCTCGGAACGCGAGAGCTGAGGCAGAAATGCAAAATTGGAAGCTCCAAGGCCTGGCGGTTTGATGAATGAGTCTCGCTCAAACCTGCGATTGCTACTCGGTCTGGCAGTCCGGTTCTTGCATCCTTCTCCTAGCAGTTCACGATGTAACAGAGCGGTGCTGGGGACCTTCTGTTCTGACGTCCCTCTGATCTGGCGTGGGTGTTTCTGATGGACGCTACGGGGGACTGAGATAGGAACGTGAACCGAGCGCAGCAGCACCTCTTCCAGCAAGCATCATCGCTGGGCGTGTTCCCCACCACCTCGACACAACGATCAATTGAGGAATTGGATCTGCGAAGCCATCCTGAAAGAGGCGGTCGTTCTGGCGTCACTGGTGGCATTCGTTCCCTTCTCAGTGTGTGTGGTCGCGCTGCGTGTGGGCCGCGCAAGGGAGCGAGGAAGCTATCGACAGGAAACCTCCGCAGAGACGTAGATTGATACCACCACGTTGCCGCGCTCTCGACAGCGCCCAAACAGGAGAAGGGGCCTTCAGGGTCCTGGACCCAATTGGCTCGCCGTACGAATCGCGGGCAGGGCCGGACAGTCCTGCCCACACCGACAGACTCGGCCATCGCGATGGCAGAATCCCCTAATGATGCACCACGTCCCTGTCGCGAGCCCTGGGATGAGCGAGCCAGACAGCCCCTCCCAGCCAACAGATCCCAGTGCTTATCCCAAGAGGGCAATGCTAGCGTCGATTTCGTGCCTCGCCTGGGAACACACTCGTGGTGGCTGTCGCGGTGAAGGGCACAGGAGGGTGGGCGTCCGTTGCGAGCAGCAGCAGCAGCCACGCAGGAAATCGTTGGCGGTTGTGGCCCTTTTGGCCCACCCCCTACCAGAAGCAGCATAGCGGCCTTTCCGATCCTGAACCAGAAACAACCACCACACCAGGCTCCCTCCTCCCTCTGCCACCACCACCACCATCCCCCTAGGGGGCATTCAAGGCAAAGAGACATGACCTGTGGGGACAGCCATGCTCGATGCTGGTCCCCTGACGGTCGGTAGGGGTTTCCCCCCCATCCCTGCTTGCCGGTGCACAGCATTTCCTTTGGGTCCAGTCTGCTGTCCCGTCCCTCTGATCTCGAGGGGGGACCTTGGTCCATCGACCAATATTAAAGATCCTAGAGTTTCCCCAACCCAACCATGACAGAATCAGATCCTACATCGAACCTCCAAACCTCTTGGCCTGCCGTCTCTCTCTCTCCCTCTCTCATCGAGGCAGCAAGCACCTCAACCTCGTCTGACCGCATTGTACTTAATCTTACCCTGACCTTCCCTGGCCCGGCCTCTCCTCCCTCCATCTTATATATACTTCGCGCCTCGCCCTCTCGCATACAATCTGCCTCCTGTCTCAGATCAGAGGAGATCAACACTCGTTCAGTCTTTAGCCCCAAGCGTCCCCAGTCCTCGCTACCTCCCGTCCTTGGTCTGCCAACCAAAACCTCTTCGTCCCTTTATACTCGAGGGAACCCGCGCAGACTTGGTCAGAGCATCTCTCATCTTGCGTCTACCCTACTCTACTTCAGTATAGGTTCGCCTTACCTCTCCAGAGCGCCTGTCCAGCCATACTAAGACCATTGATAGGTGGTGGAAGCAGCCTTTGCTGAACCCCTCTCGACTACAATGGGCTCCATCACAGAAACCACATACCATATGCTTTCACGGCATATCAGCAACGACCAAGACGAAGTTGACTTTCCTCTATATCCCGATCCACAGCACATGTACTCGCAGTCCTTCCCATTCAACAACGGCCAGAACTTCAACAATATGGAGGCGACCTACTCCGCATACCCACGAACACAGGCATACCCCCCAGTGACCGGCTTGAACTCGACCACTGTCTATTCAGAGGCGCCTCAATACACAATGGAATCGCCAGAGTTGAGATCCACAACCTCCAACTATTCTACTGCCTCTGCACCCTCCGTTGCCTCCTCGGCAATGGGTTCTCCCCAATCAATCCATGGACACGTCGTCCCTCAAGCCGAATGGGCGGCGCATGGCCTCGGCCTGAACCCAGGCATCGTTGGATACGACAGCTTTCCTCACGGCAACGAGTACACGTTCCAAGCTTCAGGTGTGGACGAATTTGCTCTAGAGTTCAACCCAGCTAAACCTGGATTTGTTGGTGAGTGCGAAACTATCTCTAGACCAGAGCGTCCGCACGATTCTATGTCATCGAATTCCGTCTCACAATCTTCTCCTTCAACCTTTGTACCTTCTCCTAGCTCAGAGCACACGGTGGATCAGTTGATGGGTGACTCAAGATCACTTGCTTCACCCATGACTCCCATTAGTGCGGTGCGACGGGATTCCCGAGATGACCTTTTTCGTTCTCCTACTGTTCCTGCTTCTTCTATGCAATCTCCTTTATCTCGCCCAAAATCGCAAGCTTTCAGCACGCCTCTCTACGCCTCATCTCGCGTGTCCGGTCGGGCTCAAGATTTGCGGTCCCCACCGTCCGCGACCTCTTCTCAATCATTTGCTTCCATTTCTTCTTCATCACTGGCGCAATATTACCAGTCTCCTTTCTTTTCTCAATCGAGTGGAAATTTTGTTCCTCCTCTTGAATCATCTTGTCGGTTTCCTCTGTCAATCCCAGTCCCACTCCTGCATGGTCGATCGCTTAGAAATCACGGGAACTATAGGCTAACTAGATTTCTTGGTTTAGATCCCTCCATCCTACATCCCCAATACACAGTCCGTCCGACATCTGCATCGCAGTCGAATGAGGCATCTGTCTACCCTCCACCACAATACCCAGGTTCTCCGTCCCTGTCACAAATGTCGAGGAGTCCTCGTCCAGTAAAGCAGGGGAGCCAATCACCTTATTCCTATGGCTCTTCCTATCCATACCCACCACCCCGTCGACCATCTCTCTCATCGCATCAATCCTACGGCAGCCAAGATGGAAGCTTCAGTGGTGAAGAGTCCAAGGAAAAGGGACGATGCACATACCCCGAGTGTGGCAAGGTCTTCAAGGATCTGAAAGCTCATATGTTGACGCACCAGAATGAGCGACCAGAGAAATGTCCCATCCAAACTTGTGACTATCACATTAAGGGATTTGCTAGGAAGTACGACAAGAACCGTCACACCCTTACACATTACAAGGGAACGATGGTGTGCGGCTTCTGCCCTGGATCTGGATCTGCGGCCGAAAAATCATTCAACCGAGCCGATGTCTTCAAGCGACACTTGACTTCAGTGCACGCGGTTGAACAAACACCACCCAACAGCCGGAAGAAGACCTCGGGCCCAGCCAATCCCACCAAGAAGCTCTCAGGCTACGCTCCAGATGCGACCGGAAAATGCTCGACCTGTTCTGGTACATTCAGCAACGCGCAGGACTTTTACGAGCATCTGGACGACTGTGTCCTTCGCATTGTTCAGCAAGAGGAGCCATCTGAAGCTATCAATGCTGCGCGATTGGCAGAGGTGGAGCAGGATCAAGATGTCCAAGAAACACTCAGGAACAACGCCGTGTTGACAACGACAACGAATGTATATACTGAGGATGAAGACGAGGATGATGAGTTCGATGACGACAACGATGATGACTTTTCTCTCCGCTCCAAATCGTCCCGCAAGAAGAACAAGAACCCCGCGAACGGCGTCCAGAAGTTCCGAGGACTTACCCACTCAAAAGGCGGTGTCACACTCCACACCAAAGGCCGCAAGAAGCGCAAGGACTATCCCTCATCATGGGGCTGCCCAACATCTCAGATGAAGATGAAGAAGCGCGTCCTCTGCGTCTTTGACGGCCCTCGCCGTCTGTGGAAGGATGACATGATGCTGGATACGGACTACGAAGTGCGCATGAAGCTCACCAACGAGAAGGCGTACGTCACCGACCTGGACGTGCAGACGATGCGCCGCGCCGACGCCTTCCACAACACCACGGAAGAGGAGAAGGGGCCTTGGATCGCGGACGATCTCACGGGCATGGATCTGGAGAAGCTGATGGAAGTTAAGCACGAGTCGTAGGACCCGGTCGCGCATCTTTCCTTATGATTTTACGATGTAATCTTTTAATTTTTGGCGTTGGGAACGGCCGGAAGGAATGGAAGGACTTATGGGTTGGGACGATACCATTTCAAGAAAGACAAAAGTCACTCAGCATCACATCACTCATCCATCTCTCTGTATAAGCAAAGATGGATGTATATGGCTATCAATGTTCATTCATGTACTCATTCCTTCTTCTCACCTTTCTACCTTGCAATCTCTTCGGCCGGCGGGCCGGTTCGTTGGTTGTTGCGAGCATCGTGTACGCGCAGAGCAGAGCTGGAGGTAGCATTGACCATGATCAGATCAATCACAATAGTGTATGTAGTAATTAATTCAGAGAGAGATATACCGACCAATCAGGGCCGCGTCTTGTTCATTTTCCACATGTGTCGCTTCGTCCGAGCATCCCCGGCGCAGAGATCCCCACAATGCAAAGGCCAGACAGAACGCACAAACACGAATTGACCGCTCTCCGTCGTGCTGCTGCTGCTGCTGCATGTCCCTCCGCTCCCAATGCAACATCAGATCACATCATGCACAAACCAAAAGGGCGGTATCATGACATGGACAAAGAAAATCGACCCTGAGCACGACCGGCGCAACGCAGCACGCAGCACAGCCCCAACCACCCACCTGAACAACGCTCTCTCTCCACGGCGACCGAGCCCTGCCACTGCTGTGCTGTGCCTCAGCCACCACCACCACCACCACTACCACGGACGCAGAAAATAGTTTATCCAGCAGCACCGCCCCCACGACTCGCTCCCGATGCGATGGGATGGAACCGCACTGGCGGTATGATGGCACTGTGGCTCGTGGCTCGTGTTTCCTGTTTTCTGTGTGGCGTGGCGTGGCGTGGCGCGGTGATGCTCAACTGTATGTATGGATGGATGTATGCATTGCTTATCTGCATCGCGCATGCGTCACGAGCAGCGCGCGTGCTGCTGTGCTGCTGTGCTGCTGTGTTGCTGCCGTGGAGATGGGAGGGAGTGTAGAAAAATAAAAATAAAAAAAGAAGCGATGCGCGCGCTGGGGTTTGGCTTGTTGTGCGACCCTGAGATGGGTCTAGAAGGATGGCAAACGGGTGTGCGAGCTGAGGAGCGATGCTCTGCAGTGAGGGCTAGATGCTCCCTCGCTGTCCGAGGAGAAGGAGTTGTGCGGTGCAGGATCGGTCTGCTTCTCGCGCTTGCGTGCTGGAAGGGGAAGAAAAAGACCCAGTGGGTGGTGAGTGGGTGGTGAGTGGGTGGTTCTCTGGATGGAAGGTAGGACGGGACGAAGAGCACGTTGGGACTGCAACCACACAGAGCATTGGTTTGCCGGGTGAGGTTGGAGGCGATGGCTATTCTACGCTGCGCTTCTCTTTGATACGCGTTACATCGATTCTGCCTGGCTACCTTCAGTCTCCTTCTCCCATCATCCCCGTCATCTTCGACGCCTCCCCAACCTTGAGGACCCTCCCCTTCCCTAGGACGACGCATTCTTCAGCTCCCCTCACAGCTTGCACTCGATGTGCGATGACCACCACCGTGCTCTCGCTCATCTCCTCCCTCAGGATGCCCTGGATCCTGCCTGCCGTCTCGGCATCGATACTTGCCGTCGCCTCGTCCATCACGATGATGGGGCTCCTCCGTAGCAACGCTCTTGCCAACCCTACCAATTGCCGCTGGCCCTGAGACAGATTCCGGCCCCCCGTGTCGATGTTGGTCTCGAGTGACCATTGATGGTTCGAGGCGATCTTGTGAAGGACCGAGATGCATTCGACGTCGGTGTACTCGTCCAGAGGGTCAAGGTTTGCCCGCATGGTCCCAGGGAAGAGGACGGGCTCTTGAGCGAGGAAAGTGACTCGCTTGCGGAGGGACTGCAGGTCGATGGTGGATATGTCGATGCCGTCGATGAGGATGCGGCCGGTGACGGGGAGGTTGGTGGCGAGGAGTGAGAGGGCCAGAGTGCTCTTTCCGGAACCTGTGCGGCCGATGAGGGCCGTGGTAGAACCGCCTTTGATAGTCAGAGAAATATCAGTCAGAGCTGGGTCGAGATGGGGTGCGTATTTGATAGTGACATTCTCAAAGACAATGTCGCCGCCGTAGCGGGGCCAGTATGCTGGTGGTTGTACTTTTCCCGGGGGTTCTTGGTCGAGGTGGAGAAGTTCAACGACACGCTCGACGGACACGAAATCCATTTGCAACTGGCCGTATTGCCTGCAGAGCAGATGGGTTGCAAGGACGTACTTGCCGGCGGCGGTAAGTACGAATGCTGTTAGACCAGCCGAGATATTTGTGAAGAGTGCGAATACCGTTAGGATAAAGGTCGAGCAGGCCGAGAGAGCATCGAACCGATACATGAGCCATGCCTGGAGACTCCAGTAGAAGTGATCCATCTTCTGAAAGTTATCCGTCACTGCAATCACCCGATCTTGGAATCGCGAAGCTGCGCAATAGGCTCGAATCGTAGTCAGGCCCGCAGTCAACTCCCCAAAGTTGGAAATGAGAGGGCTGAGAGAGACCATTTCGAGACGACGCAAACTCTGGGACGTGGGTAGAAAATGCAAGAATATGATCCCGAAAGCTGCGGTCAAAACAACTGCAAATAAGAGAAACGTAGGCGTCACGGAGCCTATGACAAAAATCGCGGAGAGCCATGTGACGAAGTGGAAGAGGATGAGTTGGAACTGGTTGCTGATGTTTCCATCAACCGTGTTGATATCAGAAGTCATCCGATTCATTAGGCGTCCCACCGGTGTGATGTCGTAGAAACGGAAAGTGGCATGCGTAACCATCACCATCACTCTTCGAAAGAGCGATTTTCCAGCTTGATAAACGATGACCAGCATGACAATTTGGCCACCTATGTATGCGACTGTCTGGCCCAGCGAGAGCAGGAAAAATCCAAGCAGCCAAGGTCGAATGTTTGTCTCTGGAGAAGGCAAATCCCCAAATAGTTCTCTGGGGCTTGCCTCAACCGGGTCCCCATATGCTTCACCCCATTGCTTCAGGAACCAAGTTGTTCCTACAGTCAGGAGCCGGTAGATTGCGAGAACGATAATCTGAACAAACCACCACTTGGGCTGCCCGGCCTTGATGTATTCCCAGTATACAGCTGCTTTAACACCACCCTGGGCTCGGTATTCGTCCTCTATAAATTTTTCAGGCGCGGTCGTTGCCTCTTCATTGCCTTTCGAACTGTTGTTCTCTTCATTTGCAGCTTCTGAGGATGTCACTCTGTGGAGCTCTTCAAATGGAATAGTATTCGGGTCGATCAATCTCGCTCGGCCACTTGCGACTTGTATAGCCTTGTTAGCTAGTCCTAAGCAAAGCTCGGTGCGATGTGTGACCAAAATTGTTGTCCTCCCCTTTAATAGGGGTCCAGAGATGCACCGCCGGACGATGAATTCTGCTGTTTGGTGATCAAGAGCTGAAAGGGGATCATCGAGAAGGAGAATATTGGCTTTGGAATATACAGCCCTTGCCAACGAGACTCGGGCTTTCTGACCTCCTGAGAGCCCCACTCCATTCTCTCCAACAAGAGATAGATCTCCGTGCTTAAAGCTTGCCATGTCGAGAACCAGAGCACAAACCTCAAGAACTTCTTTGTACCTCGCTTCTTCATATAGAGCCGAAAAAAGTATGTTGTCTCTGATGCTCATGCTCTGCAACCAAGGTGTCTGGCCACAATATCCCACCATCTCGTTGGTCCTATGGTACTCGCCATCGACGTGATCAAGTTCTCCCAGCAATGCTTGAAGGAGCGCAGATTTTCCTGCTCCGACTTCGCCACAGATAACGGTTAAGCCTGCTTCAAAAGAAAGATCTATATCGTGAAGGACTGGCTCAGTAGCACCTGGCCATGCAAAAGAAGCCTGCTTCATCTCAATCTTCGAGCTTGGAGTAAAATCCGTCTCTTCTTTATCAGGCTCACTCATAAACTTATCGAGTCGGCCGAGTGAAATCTTGGCTGTGAGTAATGCCGTAATGAGGCCTGGAAGTTCTCGCAGACTTGACTCGAGTATATAGAAGAGCTGCAGTGCAGGAAACGCGATATCTATCCTTAACGGCTTGCCAGCAATTTCTGTGTATGCCCAGAATGCTACTACTGGAAACATTGAATTTGCGAAAAAATTAGTAAACGCAATTGCTGTGTTCCAAATAGCTGTGATGACTCGGAGCTTTAATTCATGCTGTCTCGATTCCATCACTCTTTCAAGCCAGACGTCTTGCCAACCATAGTAGCGGAGATGGCGAATAGACTCGACGAACTGGGTTATCTTGTGAAGCTTAGTATCTGTAGCTAGGCGACGTTCTCGTTCCCAGTATATAATAGCCTTGGCTACCAAAGCATTGATTGCCTGACCTACTATCAAAGTGACGATTCCAATCAGGCAAGGCCATCCAAGTAACTTCCATATGAGAACAACGGAAAATATAATATTGAGCGGATGATTTATCAGATATGAAAAATCCCAGAAGCGTTGTGCAACTTCGTATGCGTCGAAGCGCATCAGATTCATGATCTTTCCCATCGTGGCCAAATCTTTCGAGTCGGCTCTGGGTTTCTGTTTCTTGCCACCCAACCAACGTAGCGGCCTCATCATGAGATCGTAAAGCTTCTCCAATCTTGAGCGACTGCCTTGTTTGAAAACGACATTTCCATCTCCATTGCTAGTTGCCAGGTCATCAAGATCTACTTCAAGGACAGCCTTGCTGCTGATACTAACCATCTTTCTCGATAACGTCTTCTCGTACAGCATAGTGATCATTTCTCCGCGGGACCGTTCATATGCGCGTCTTCCATACCAAAGACCGAAAATATCGGACTGGCATGATATCAAACGAACAACAAGTGTGAGTACAGCGTACTTCAGGGCAGCTTGCTTTGGGGCACTTGGATTTTCCATACTCTGTAGAAGCTTTTGTAATAAAACCGGCACGGAAGAATCTATCACGCATTAGTTTATCCGAGAACTAGGAGGAGTCATTACATACTCGCAGTGACCTCTATAACGCCTAAAATAGAAATAATGACCAAATCTAGTCCATTTGCTTGCAATAGTCGGCTCAAGACCGATCCACGCAGCTCTCTAAATCTATCGTGCAACAGCCGATGCTTGAATTCATATCCCAGCTCCCAGACGTCTGGGTCATTCAATTGTCTCGAGTTACCCAAAGAGATTAAAGGCGCCATCCACGAAACCGTCATGAATTGCCACAACGTCAAGTTATCCTCAGGACTTCGAAGCTCAGCAGTCGGAGGACCAAAAGGCGGACTGATACCTTCTGTTGAATGCAGAGGATCCCGGATTGGCATCATCAAAATGATGCCGATGCTTGCCAGTGCTGTGAATGCAGCTAAAATTACAGGTAGATTGTCCGAAATCTCTTTTGGAGTGCCATCCACCAACAAAATGAGCTGAGTGGTGACTATACTAATCAGTATGACTAGAGCAGAGAATGGTGTGGTCCTCGGGCGGTATATGGCAAGCAGTAGACACTCCACAGCCCATGAAGCAGCTAGATAGACCGCCATAAGCTGAAAAGTTGGAACGAAGACTGTTGCCATTTGGAGCCCAAAGCCAGCAATAGACGTGACGAGAAGCAGGACTTCCAAATTGCTAAATGAATATTTTTGTTTGACAACTGGGTCTTCCGGCTCTTCTTCCGGCTCTGTAACAAAGGCCTTCGTCCATCTGGGCGTCAATCGTCCTTGGAAGACGAGCTGTAACAATAAACCAAGAACAATACATAATGATATTACAGCGGGAATAGCCGATATTAAAGGGAGAGCACAGCTTTCAAACCGAGCTTTTGTGGGATCCTACATGATCTATTAGCTGATTTGATGCTTGAAGGGCGACTTAAACAAAAATCATCTTACCCAAATCCGCGAACATGAAGTCGACCTTTGGTCCCAAGCCGCTTTGGTATGGTTGAATGAAGCATCTTGCATTGGAATCTGAGCCATCTCAAACTTTGTTGGTGGCCAATTGCAATGGCACCTTATGGGAGGTGCAAGGCGGTCTGTAGTTCCCGTGACTTTGCCACCAATGAATCGACGGAAATCAGCCTGGAAGTTAAAGAAATATCGGAATAACAGACTAGGAGGGCAAACATTTATCGAGTGAAGCTTAGCGACCTCGAATCCAAAGCAGCTTTGGTGCCTGATATAGAACCCTTCACCTCGTAGCAGGTTGAATCCCTTTTCAGGCGTGACTCAAAAGATGGAGAGTTGTGCACAGCTCTTGATTAATTCATGAACAATGGAATACAGAAGTGCGGCGTCTTCGGAACTTCGTTTGCCCCACTTCCGAAGGAGGGGAGGACTTCGTCTTTCGCTTACTTGGGAAGAAATCCATGCCCTTGTAATTGACAAACTGGGCGATCCTGGAGGCTACTAGCACGTGACCATTCTTTCATATTCATGAAAGTTGGTAAAAAGACCACTGGTAAGCCATCATAATGACAAAGGGTTTAGTCAACGGCATTGTTGACACTGAAACTTGAACATAGTCTATCCCAGTCAGATTGTGCCTGGAGGAGTCACATGGACCTCTCCCTTTTCGTTAGCGAGATATGTAGTGAGAATCATATTATTATTTATTTACAAATCATGTCATACAGAAAGTCGCTCCGTACTCATACATGAGCACACATATATTCTAAACTTGCGCTTTTCCATGCCACTTTGTAGCTGTTGCTTGATTCGCAGCTTGGCTATTCTTCCTGCTCCCAACAGGAGTTCTTCCTACATGACTCTGCTGTCTGCTGCCCATCGTCTGTCTGACTCTCAGATCCTGCTGAGATCGCATACGAGAACTCGTTCTTGAGGCAGTAGGTCGACGAGAAGGATCTGCGTTGTTGTCATCGCCGCCATTACGAGCATCGGCCAATTGTTGAGCAAACGCAGATCTCTCACGAAGAACTGGGCCCCAATGATATATCACGTAGACAGCTGTGACGAGAAGAACAGAGATACAGACTATGGCGATTAGTGATGCTTGAATAAACTGATCAATGGTCTAACATACATAAAATCGTGGATGCATTTGCGAGAGGATTGCTACCAATGTTTGTGAAAAAAGGTGTTGCAGGAATGGTGAGCACACCAGCGAGGAAATCGCGAGACCATCCATTGCCTCCGGAAGCGGACGAGGAGTAAGGGCCATATGCAGCAACCACTAGAAACCAGGAAGTTAGCAATTTACTATTTCAAATATGACTTCGAGAAAATGGCGAGGAACACCATGCTGTGACAAACTTGAGAGCACGTCACTTGAAATACTCTGTCTCAGGAAGAAACGGATAACTGAATTTCAGAGCTTGGGTCTACTCACTGTAATCAATTGTAGCCATATAAATACTATAATTTGCAATACCGACGATGGCAGCGAAGACCATGGAACCAATCCACTAGATCACCAGGAAGTTAGCATTTTTCTTTTAGGGCATATATGAGGAGTGAGGAGGATTGAAATGCCGCCAAATGCGGTTGTCCTGAGATTGCATCACTTGAACTACTATGTCTCGGAAGCCAAAAAAATAAAGGATTGAGAAGACCTCGGGGATCCTTACGTGAATTGGTGGGCCAGTACTAGTCCATGCGAAACCAATCAAACCAATTGGCAAACAAGGTGCAGTGTAGAGAAGCCACCATAGACGTGATTCATACTGAGCTTTCTCATCATCGGGCTTAGCTGCACGTTGTTTGATATTCCTTCTGATTGCGGGAATAAATGAAAGCCATCCTATAAAGTATCCAATACCGATTGGAATAAAAGCAAGACCTAATTCCACCGTGCCAAAGCCCCACTGTTTGTATACCAGTGAGAATGACTGGATAAACATAAATATCAGAGCATCACTGAAGCCACTGAGAAGTGATAGAGTGAGCACGATTGGCTCCGTTAAGAACATTCTGAAAGGTCGAATCCAAGTAACGAGAATTTCTTTGGCGCTGAATCGATCCCAGAAAGGTACGAGCTCGCTTGGGCCGTAAATATTTTTCTCACCATTCTTGCGTCTCTTTTTGGCAATATTGTCCATCATAATTGTAGACCGAGTTTCGGGAACAAGGACAAGATGTAGAATCTGAACAAAACCGCCAAAGATCAATTGAATCCAGATAGACCACCTCCAGTCGAGATATGCTTCACTGAAACCACCAATGATTGGTCCCAGGATTGAGCCACCCACGGAAGAGAAAACTACAAATGCCACGGCGTATTGCTGCTGATCCGGTTCCCACATATCGGCGATCATTCCAAGAGTGACCGATCCACCCGCAGAAGAGAGACCTCCAAGGGCACGACCGGCCATGACCGTACCAAAATTCTTAGCAAGTGCGACAGGAATTTGCCAGATATTGACCAAGAATAAACTGAGTTGAAGAACAGGCTTGCGCCCTAGTTCTTCGCTCCATGGTGCCCATAACTCGCAACCGAAAGCGTATAAGACCAAGAATACCATAGCGCCACATCTTGCCGCTTGCTCGCTGATGTGGAACTCTTTAGTCATTCCGGTAATCGCATTGGAGTAGAGAGAGGCATTGAAGTTCATCGACACTTGGACAAGGAAGATGACTGAAAGGATAGTCCTATATCTTAGATAAGCATGTATATTCAACCATGAGCTCACAGTAGGTACGCATTACTCACCATTTTTTCCAGGTTGGGAAAGAGAATCCTAGTTCATCGTAACACATATCTTCGGTAAGTTCAATTTTGTCGTGTGTTCCAGCTTTCTCAACGTTGGGTAGGTCACCGGAATTGTCATTGGGTGCAATGTCTTGGTTGGACCCAAACCGGGGATGGTGAGATGTCTGTGAGGGACCATTTTCGTTCTCTGCTGCGGTAGTAGATGATGTTTCAGACCGGTTAGCAGCTTTCTCGTTTGCGTCCTCGTGGTCGCCCAATGGAATCTGGTGTTCCTTTTCGTTCACATCCGCCATGTTGACGATTGTGAAAGCGGTCTCGGGATATTGGGAAGAGAGTTAAAAGTCGCGGTCAAGGGATTGGCCGGACATGTATTATATTAAGTCTTAACAGGTCGGGATAAGAACCGTGCGGACTTGAAAGACCAGGACCAGAGGCAGATTTGTAGAGGAGCACTAGAGGAAAACAGATGATATGGAGAAGAGGTCATATCTACATATCTATATCTTGGTTGAAGCTGCTGGTGTTTTCTAATCGGCAGACTGATACGTCATAGTGGGCGGAACTCGAGGAGTAGATTCGAAGAGACAAGCCAAGCCAAGCCAAGTAAAGCACCTCAGATAGTGCTTAGCACACGCCCCCTCGCTCACTGAAAGCTTATTCTAGATCGGCAATCGAGAATGATGAAAAAATAGTGACAACATTGTGCGGCACAGCAATCAGATTCTTCCCCACAACCTATACGTGCAGAAGATAAACTTCCAGGCTTGCCATTCAGAGCCGTGTGGCTTTGGTTTGAGGTTCTTCTCAATCTGAATTATATCGATATTGAGGTTCCCATCTGCATTCGTTACATCAAATATGGAAATCAGAAACAAGCACTCGCATCATCAATCTAGAAAGCTTCAAATGAAGCTGAAGCCTCAACCACTCTTTGGTACCTTGGTCGCGTGAGGGGCGGTGTTGCAGATCCGGTTGTTGTGGAGGGCTATGACATCACACACTCTTTGAACGAAACAAACTCTCTAGAAATGTACTGTTTTGAAATCATCACCTTTTTCTTTGCAAGACAGATTGAATTGATCCAGAATGAATAAATCCTTTCGCCTTGAGCCCAGATTCTAGTCATTTTATTTCATAGCTGACTTGATTGGTATCGAAGGTTCTGCTTGTGCCTCAAAGTTGGAGAAAGCTGGGGTTTTAGGAAACTTTCCGAGGTTTCCGAGCTGCAGAAATACGGGAAGATTGGAAAGCTTAGTGTCCGGTAGTGCCTTGAAGATCATTGTTGTAGTTAGTCACGTGATTAATATACTTCGCCTAATGTCACACTGGATCAACTGATAGTCCAAGAAAGGTGTTTCTGCTTTGATTCATCAAATTCTAGATAGTTATAGAGCTGATGATCAAGGAGGAATATTTGCTATCCGGGTTGAGTGTTTTGAAAGTCACCTGATGCTCGGTTGTTTTAGCATACCAAATCAATCCCTTATATCCCAACCTCCATCTACAGCTCTCAAGAGATGACTTTCAAACACCCAAACCACTTTCTCTACTCTTTCCTGTCCTAGAAGCCCTTTCCATCTCACGCCCTGTTTCATCACAACTCCACAACCCAAAATCTCACACTCAACTTTCTCACTCTCAAGAAAGTCCCAAGAAGCTTTCAAAGTCTTCCCAGAGCTAACAGCATCATCGATAATGACAGCTCTTTTTCCTCTCACTAAAGGTAGTTGATTCGGGTCCAGGTAAAGCTTCTTTTCTCCAGAAGGCGAAGTGATAGACGAGATCTCTGTGGAGAGTCTATCATCGTACCAGAACTTGCGAGAGTAACCGAGAGGCACATATCTCTCTAAAGCAATCAGCAATGCCAACAGCCAATAAATTAACGAGAACTTGCTGTGACCTAGGTTCTTTGCGACATCAAGAGAAACGGTCAAACCTAAAGTCGGCAATCCAATGATAACCTCTGGGCTAAATTTTCTAACAACGTCAGAGAGGAATTCACCCAGCTGAGAGGCAACATCGATCGATGCTTGATTGATTATGAGAGAAGCGACCGCCTCGTTTGGATTATTGTGCATGCGTCTTATTGGCAGTACCAGAATCCTGTTATCGGGCAGAACGGTTGGATAGCCATACTTCCACGGAGCGGGATGTGGCGTTGCTGCTGGAAGGATGTCTTGCCAATAATCACTCGTTGGTTCGGTAAAATGAGTAGCCGCCATGTTGATAGTGTAGATTTCTTGACTTTCATGAAATATCTACAGTACTTGCAGGGCAAGAGTGAGACTAGATTGTGAGCGCCACAAAGGTGGGGCCATTGTGGGGTGAGAAATTTATCTTTCATTCCCTATCACAAAGCTATTTAGTCTCCAGGCTTGCAGCTTCCAGCTTTTTCTTCATCCATACAATTTCAAATCAAATGATATTAAGTGACTTGAGGAAATTTGTCATTTTCATCAACTTGCATCATTTGATTCCTAACGATGTCACATTGCAACCTCACTGTTCTCGGATTTTACGTATAATCATTACTGAATTGCTATTGAGAGTGAGACAATACTATTGAAAAATACGAAGTTGATCTATGAGAAAGCAACTCAGTCAACATCAGACTCCGGCGCAACCTGATTGACAACTGCCGCAACAATTGGAACTGCAGCCTTGATGACATTGTCCGCTGCACGACTGTCCACAATTGCTAGTACACGAGGTATTGTGGCTCAGATCTCCAGAACACACACCTGTACAACGAGCGTACTCCAACAATACATCAACACGAGAGGCTTTTCTTCTTCGGTTCTCTGCCTCGATGAAAGCATCTAAAGAAGATCGATCTTTGACCGTGAGACCATCTTTAGGGAAGAGCCTGTTCAACTCACAGTACCAACTGTGGCAGATGAGATACTCTTCATCAAAGGTAGAGCGATATAACTGTTGAGTCTTCTCGAAACCATTGTGAAGTACTGGACTCTCAACCTTATCATTGTGGTCAATGAGTGCACCAGAATACTCCTTACAGAATGAGAAATACCGTCTTGGAGATAATTGATGTGTGTGCCAGATCAAGTCAACATCAAGTGTGGGGACCACACCTGATGTAGTTTTCATAAGGTTAAAGAATCTCTCGTATCTTTCAATACCAAGTCGTAGTGTCGAGGCCAGGACGGGACTATGAAGCCAACCAAACTGGCCCATTTTGGTTGTAAAGTTCATTTGACGTTGAATAGCTGCAATGGGATCAAATTGAATCTCTTTCAAAACAAAGCCAGTCGCGGACATATCTTTATAAAGATTTACTAGCAATCTCTGTTTGGCGTCCAGAGCAGTAGTTATACTGCTTGGTTTTGAGCCATTCCAGGTTCCAGGCCTGAGAATGCGCAAAATTTCACTCTTAGTATTGCTTGTGTTCTCGGTGATTAAAAAGCCTAGGAGATCTGAGTGCAGATTTTGGCCGTATAACTCTGCTTCCTGTAATGGAGAGAGGCTAAATCTACCAGAATCTGTATCAACAGAATAGTGCTAAAGGAACGTTAGCAACATTTATCTTTTTGATAGCCAGCTGTCTGCAAAGACTCACCACGAGTTTCCATGGAATGCCGGATAAGAGTGAAGGCTTTTTGTCGTAATCTCCAGCCATAACTTTGCAGAACTTTGAGTAATCCCGAGTGTTCAGCATAAAAGCATGCCAGACTAGTAGAATGTCTGACAAGATTAGAGATGAATAAGAAAAGCTAACAAAATCATTCATACCTAGCGGTGGTAATAACATATCCACTCCAGAAGAAGGTAGGGTTTTCATCCAGATCGTGAAACGAATCATGGCCAATCTCAGATATTCGTGCCAGCAATCGTCGAAATGCATCTCGCATTGCTGACTCCACGCCACTATCTTTGACTTCAAAAGTACAAACGCGTTCAATAACTTCAGATGTGCCGCGCAATCAGCGATGGTTGGTAGTTGTAGATTGTCTGTAGCATGTTCTCCTGGATCAAATATATCCTTCGACTCATGCGTGGCAGCTTCAAATATTTCAAGTTCAGTTGCTGATGCTTGAATGCGGTTGCCCGAAGCCCTTTGAATGGTTACCAATCAAACGAAGTAGGGGTATAATTCTAGGAGGACATACTGAAGAAAAGTTGTCGACATTTATGATATGTTCCAGTGTTGGATTTGAAGACGACTTGAATATATGTTAGACTTAATATGATTGGGTCCGAAAGTCAATGGGAAATGTAAATTTTGAACTTGAGTCCCTGGCCACATACTTATACACACTTTGAAGGCCAAAAGATAAGATATAATCTTCAAGCCTTATACGAGAGCATTAAAATAGGGCGATGGAGGTCTTGGCGGGGTAAGGAGATAGATAAGACCGGCAAGCTTTCGTCAGTTCTGGGCAATATCTGCATTCTATCATGCCAAACCAAGGCCATCAAACTGAATCATATGATACCGAGTAGCATCCTTCAAAGCCACATTAGCCAAGAATGGCAAAGCACCCTTCGGCCAAGTCTTGATTGGTTGAACTTCAATTATTTTGCATCCATTCAAGATCTCATGGAACTTTTGATCCCATCCAATGATTGAGAGTTGAATTTATGATTTTTTGACGTTATTATCTGTCAATTCGCGATTTAAGGTAGCTTCATTCATTGAATATTAAACTTCCGCTTTAAACTAGAAAGGAAAGCTCTATCCTCCCCTTGCCTCGGAGCTAAATTAAGAATATGAAAACCAAGACGTGCTGAAATCGTTTTGCGTTGACTGTGTGATTACGACTATTATCATTAAACCAGATACAAAAATCAGAGTCTGTGTCTTGTAAATTTGAAAAACGGAAGATTATACCTCTTATTCTAACGCTAACTTAGCAGGTCGCATGGGCTCCTTGCAGCACCTGAAAAACATCAAAGAGCCGACTGGCCGTTTCTGAATGCCATCAGACTCTTCCTGTTTTCCCATAATCCAATGAGGACTATTGAGGCAGTCTAGGTATCTCTTCATAATCATTCTTTCAGCATTGAAGATGTGAAAGCTGTCAATTTTGCACAGCTCGTCATCAGAGCGAAGCGCATTGGAGAGGCTTTGAATAGCCGCATCGCGTTCCCCCAAGAAGTATCGAGCACTACCTAGGAAATACCACCCGCGTGTTAGGTTGTAAAAACGTTGCCAGTCATTGTTATGAATCGTCTCCGCGCGTTGGACAAGCTCGTTTGCTTCAACCTCAGCCTCGATATGCTTGCGCCGGTGACTCAATATCTCAACGCGCATACTGATCACGTCTAAGGAACGACGGTTTATTGATCCAAAGGCAGAATCGAGATGAGAAAGTTCGGGTAGACAGTTGAAATCTGTCTCTGGATTTCGAAGAAGTCTTTGTCGTGCTCCATCCATCATTATAACAAAGCTGTTATAGCATTGTTGACCGAGATATAGGTCGAAAAGCTTGGTGAACTGTCTCATGATCCGTTCTTCAACCTCACACATGATCGACATGTCTAACTTTCCCAATCCGTCGTAGATAGATGCTTGTGGGTCAGTAGACATGTTAAGCACTCTACTACATTTAGATATGTGCTCTTTCAGAAGCGCGGCAAGTCTCGGATGGCCCTGACGATTGAGGTCGTTGATCTTCTGGATTAGATTTGGTATGATGTCATGATACCTGCCTCTAACAAGAGGCTCAATGTTCAGAAAGGCTCGCTGCCAACACCATCCGGCCCGATCCAAGTTTTGTGTATCGAAGAAATGACATCCCACAGCTAGATTGGCAAGGAAAGAATGTAAAAATTTATGATCACGAAACTGCGAAACCGAACTCTTGATAATGAAGTCATTTCCTATGAAGCTCCAGAGGCCTGCTTCAAATGAACCTTTGACAAGGATATCAATACTGTACAGGAGTTTCTCGGAGATTCTCAAGTCCTCCGGTAGCGAAGTTGGGGGACTTGGTGGAGGTGTCGGATATGCAGCGGAGGCGTGAGCTAGGCTGAACAGGAATTGTGGCCGGATATCTCTTAAGCCAGCCCGTTGCCTGTATCGTTCAATCTTTTTCAGGTCCAAGGGGCGTTGTCGCAGCGTGAAAGTGTACTCCTCGCCAATACCTGCCGATTGCAGGCGGGCCTTTTCTTGTAGGAACTTTACCACGTCACCCCGTTTTATATTCTTCGTGTAGCCCCATTGGTTAAGCTTTGTTTTAAGCACCTTCGGCCTACGCACACAGGCCATGTTAGGAATTATACTTCTTTAGGCTGACTTGCTAAGTTGAGGATCCAAACTCACGAAACTTTAAAATTGTGCTTCTGTTTGAGGTTCTCGATGACATCACTCAAAGTTTTCTTGAGAACAATGTAAAGCTGGAATATTTCTCCTTGATAAGTCTCAAGGATCTTTCCCGCCTGAGGATCCATCAGACAAGGACTCTATCTACCAAAGATCGAAGAGTTTGCCACAAAGAATAGTGGATGGTTTGTAAATTGATGTCTGGTATTCTCGGTATTGCGTAATACCATTTATTTGGTTTGCACGTACGCCCATTAATATACTTTCGGAGGAGATAGCATTTATCTTCCTACAACAACCATTGACCAATCCACATCGCTTCTACTCGGTAAGGTCTTAAGCGATTGGACCAGAGCAATAGTTCCTCTAGATCTCCTGAAAACTCCATTGTGGCTTTCTTGGGGTCAGGGGGGAGGTTGTGGCACTCATTCTAAGTGGTGGCCTTATCCCACCCCACCAAGCCGCAACTTATCGAGTTGCATCGAAGGATCCTATTTCAGCCCCATTCATGACAATCTGCGAAGCTTTGCGTCTCTTGACCAAGTTGTCATGGGCGAGTAGAATGCTTACCGAAATCTAAAAAAGGCTGCACTCCTCTTGAACACTTGCACGATATACATACAAATCAATCAAATCGGATTCACGCGGCTTAACAAACCTTTCATCAATTGGATTAATATCGCTACTTTACCGTGCAGAGGATTCTTCTCCGAAATCGCACGCGGACATGTTCAGAAGCTGATGGTCAAGATCGGTTGGCTTTTGTCTTGAACGCCTACAAGATTAGGCAGAAGTTGGGTTCTCTTCAAGCCTTACTATGTACCATTCTCTAATCCGTATCCCGTGCATCCTGCCGTTCCGAACGAGACACTTCGTAAGATTATTCATTGAACTCGCAGACTTCTTGGTATGACCCATGTTGAGATCCGACAAAAAGGAGCAGAGCATTTCTAAGGTGTGCTCAGATATGGGACAGAATTTGAGCGCTCTCTATGGCCTTAAAACAATTCTTACCAGTCAAGCAACACTTCTTAAAAGCAACAGTGGCGTGATAAACAGTGGCATGATTAATTGACTTATAAGTGTATCGCATGAGTAGACATTTAAACAAGCGTAACTAAGCGATGAGAAGCTTCAGCACCCTGATACTTTTATTGGAGATAAAGTTCACCCGACTCCAATCCTAATCTCACTTGCTTTTGCTAGCTTCTTCAAGCTCCCTCCTCTTCTTCTCCTCGGCGAATCTCGCCGTCTTCTCTTCGAGAACCTTCTTTACCCCAGGTCTCGCTATCATCCTCTCAAGCCAAGCTTGAAGATGCGGGAAGTCTTTAGCAGGGTCATACCTGCCCCCGATGGCCCTGGGAATGAGCTCCTGCCATGGAATGAAGGCAAGATCTGCGTAGGTACATTTACCACCGACCAGCCACTCGCGTTCGGAAAGTTGATCATCCAGCAATTTGGAGACACGTCGGATCTCGTTCACATATCGGTCAATCGCGCTTTGCACTTTCTCTGGGTGCGAGTTGGTGAACCACCTAGAAGAATTTTAGAAAATTTATCATTATGAGAGCCTGCTAACATACCAGAGCTGCCCATAGTACGGACCTACAAACAATATGTTAGCAATAACAAAAGTGACAATGATAGGTAACAAACAGACCTTGACCAGACATCTGAAAATGAAGCCACTGCTTGCAAAGATAGTACTCCTCAGTTCCTGCCGGAAAGCTGAGCTTGTGATCCGGATCATACTTCTCAATAAGATACTCAATTATCGCGCCTGATTCCCAGATTTTAAAGCCAGTGTTAGGGTCGATCAGTGTCGGGAGGCGGCCGTTAGGATTGATTTTCAAATATTCTGGGCTTTTAACCTCAGAGAATGGAACACGGTTCTCTTCCCAAGGAAGGCCAAGCTCATTGAGGAGCATAGAGACCTTACTTGGATTTGGACCCAACACGCCCCCAAAAAGTTGAACTGGCTTCATTTGTGATGTCATTTTTCAGGAGACGAATAGTTGTTGTGAATGACGAAAGTATCCAAAAAAGAATGAGAGCCGTGGTTGAGTAAAATGTCCTCTTTATACAGCAGCTAGCCTATTGTTTTCTTGGAGCGAAGCTATTTCCTAAAGGAGACTTCAATTTGACTTAAGAACAGATTGCAATCAAGGATCAATTGTAGCCATTGGGTATCTTAAAGCTTCATCGCGAGTATGAATTAGCGGTCAAGGAATGAAACATCTCAAGTAGTACAACACTTGGTTCTGCACTCCAAATCCTAGAGGAAAAGAGCTGCAGCCTGATATTCATCAAAAGTGATTGGTCAAGTCGAAGCTTAGCCAAGCCTTATCGCCGAATGTTTACAAATCAGCGTTGAATCATTCCAGATGACTAGCCACGTAGTCTTTGGGATCGAGATTGCAATGGCATTGCTGTCCTCTTCATCGATCTGACCTCTTCTGACGACTATCTGGGCATGGTACCAAGTATCCGACACGTGATGAAACTAGTTTATAAGGTTGACCTAGGTATTCGTTTATTACAGGAATCGGCGGTCGAACAAACATAGAGTAATGAATCTCTTAGTACCTCTTGCTAAAATCATGGACGTGCGGTGAGAAAGAAGCTTCACTTATCTCATTCTCATGTGACATAAGAACCATTCCTTGAAATGTTGGAGCTAGCAGTTGTCGCTATAAATATTATCCGAAGTAAGCTTGAGAGTCGCGAGGGCTTTTTCTATCCTTCACTATAGGCAGGCTGCATTAACCCCATTTGGACGTCTTACCTACCTAATCTCTTCAATCGGTGCATCAAATCATTTCTCACTTCGTAGCGCTGAGGAGATGAACCCACCGTCGCACCACCGAGAACTTTGGGTCTACCGAGGCTCATCCCTGGGCAAGAGCTGAATGGGGCAATTTCGACACTGTATAGTAATCTCCGTACTCATGAAATTTGCGGGGTTGGACTTTATCTTGCGGCTGAGGCTGACCACGCGAATACATTCAAAGGGAAGCTTTCTTAAGATATTATTTCACTTTCAAAAACCTGAGGAAGTCCCTATGTGAGTGAAGAGTGCAATCATCCTTGATCTGTCCGAGAAGCAGCACACCACCATCAGTCTTACTCATCATTACTCGTCCCCATGGCTACCAAATCTCAATTTCCCGAGGTCGAAGTTCCTGAAATTGACATCTTCGGGTTCCTTTTAGAGCAAAAGCGAGACTTCCCGGACGACAAAGGTAGCTCAATGCTTCTGAAATGTTGATCTTACTGACACATTTCAAGTCATCTATGCTGATCACAAATCATCGAAGCAGTATACCTTTGCATCAGTGAAAGAAACGAGCATCGCTTTTGGTACCGCCCTTCGCTCGTTATGGAAATGGGCCAAAGGCGACGTTATCACTTGGTATTCGCCCAACTGCGTTGACATCCCAGCATTGAGCCTTGGAATTTTCTGGGCAGGTGGCGTTGTCTCACCTGCAAATCCAGCTTACACCGCCTCAGAATTAGCATTCCAGCTCAAAGACTCGGGTTCAAAAGCATTATTAACTCATGTTGGAGGATTGAAAAATGCGATTTTAGCAGCCGAAAGAGCCAAGATACCCCTGAGTCGAATCTTGATCATCGGAGAGGGCAATGTTCCAGAGTTCAAGCACGTGTCTGACTTTATCAAAACTCCAAGAGATGTCCTAGAACCTACCCGAGTGGTATCAAACCCTCAGGATCTCGCATATCTTGTTTATTCGTCTGGAACCACAGGATTACCGAAAGGCGTAATTCTAACGCATCGAAATATTGTTGCCAATACGCTTCAAACCCGGGTGGCGCAAACAGATCTAAGTTCGAAAGGTGGTCCAACTGGCGATGGAGATGTCATTTTAGGTGTCCTCCCAATCTTCCATATTTATGGTATGTTGCATCATTCTCAGGATTGGACATAAACCTCGAAACTAATATCTGTTAGGTTTAGGAATGTTCGTACACCATGCCCTACTCATTGGTGTTAAAGTTGTATTTATACCAACCTTTGAACCAGAAGTTTTCTGTCGGGCAATTCAAAATCACAAGGTCACTTTTATCTACATTGTGCCACCAATAGCACTGTTTTTGAGCAAGTCTCCAATTATCCAAAACTTTGACTTGAGCAGCATCAACGCGTTGGGATCAGCCGCTGCGCCACTCACTACGGAATTGATTGAGGCGGTCTGGAATCGATTGCAAATACCGATAAAGCAGGGATATGGTCTGTCCGAGACAAGTCCTTCAATGGCCGTTCAGAGCCTGAAGGAATGGCGAGTAAAGATGGGATCCGTAGGGCGCATCGTATCCAATTCATCTATCAAGATCATATCTGAAGCCGGAGAAACGGTGAAACCAGGTGTATCAGGAGAACTCTGTGTCAAGGGACCCCAAATCTTCGCCGGGTACTTGAACAATCCTGATGCAACAGCCAAATCCATGACTTCCGATGGATTCTTCAAGACAGGAGATATAGGGTTTCTAGACTCTGACCAGTTCTTATACATTACGGACCGAGTGAAGGAATTGATCAAGTACAAAGGCTTTCAGGTGGCTCCCGCTTCACTTGAAGGCCTTCTCCTTGGCCATGAAAAAGTTGCTGATGTATGCGTCCTCGGTGTTTACGGTAAATAGACATTCTCTTTGATATTATTCTTACTTTGAAACAAAGTTCTGCGGAGCTGTTTCGAATGATACGACATCATTAAGCCCTTGGCCACCCAGCTTCCCCAAAAGTCTCCGAATTTCAATGCTAATATGGCAACAGATCCAAACCAGGTCACAGAACTACCAAGGGCGTATATTGTGAAGGCAGAAATTGCCAAGAACATTGACGATGCTACACTCGAGAAGGAGATCAAGGAATGGATGGATGGAAAAGTTGCGAGTCACAAGAAGCTTCGAGGGGGAATTCGTTTTGTCGATTCAATTCCCAAAAGCGCAGCTGGGAAGATCCTGAGGAGAATACTCAAAGAAAAGGCAAAAGCTGAAGAGGAAACTGCTGCCAAGTCAAAGCTATGATGGGTAGGTTGGATTCTAACCTAGTTCATGTTACCAGCAAAATCGCATTCTCCGAGTTTAGGAAGAATAAATACGCAGACCTAGATTGACGTGTGCCAACTTTCTTGCGTGATGGACTTCTAGATGCCTGTAGCTTCTAAGGTAAGAGCATAGGGCATTGCTCATCGTATATCCGAGCAAATTCTTGCATCCTACCCTCCCCCTAAAATTATGTTCTTTTCACAAACTAAAACATAAATCGTAAGGGTACTATTACATTTTTATTTTATAAGTTTAAAGAAAAGCGTCGCCCTGGGTATACAACGAGCAACGCCCCAAGCTCTTACCATGCTCCTTTCTAAGTGGTGACAATAAATTTTACTAGAATTGGCATCTAGAGAAGAGATATTCAATCAATTTGAAAAAAGATTGCTCCATATTTGAAGCTCGCTCAAGGATGATAGTAGAGTGAATGGGCGGAGCAGATCGTCCTCTGTTTCTCTATGGACAATAGCCATATTCACACAAGATGGCGGTGGAGGTTTCACCCTCTACTAAAACCATCAAATACCGATTCCCCAAAAAAAAAACCAAAAAAACCCAACCCTCTTCATCTTCAAAAGAAAAAGAAAAAGATAGAACCAAGAGGCAAAAGAGTTATTCGAACACCACATCTTGTGCCCCCGCTCAAGAAGACTAGTGTCCCTTAATCTCTACCAACGTAGGTAACACAAATTTGATTGCTCCGCTTGTTAGAATTGGGTTTAATTTTATTCTACAAACAACTTGCGACCCGCGACTGGATTTGTGACAAAACACGCTTATTTAAAAATATGTAGTTGGGTCAAGCAAGGCGCGTGAGATGGCGGGTGAATGTTGGGATGAGAGGTGGCAACGCGACGTGATCTCCTCTCGGGACCAGAGATTTGATATTTGTCAAGTGTATTTAGAAACGAAGCAACTTGGAATTTTGAATGTTAATTAGTATCTAGCACCATTTTGTAAGTTGTACGTATCAAAAAACATTAATTTAAATTGCACTGGTTACTCCGATTTGAAATTCTGTATCAACTTCAATAGAAGCAGATAGATTAATCTATAGATCAAAGATAAATTTTTCATGGCCGTGATATCGGATGGATTACAACGTATGTACATGCGTACCATAAGCATAATCTATATCAATTTACAAATGGTTGGGTATTCCTCTTCGAGATGTGCAGAATTCTGTTGTAAGTTTATAATCGGTGTGGAGATTTAACAAATGACTGGAAGAGCCTGGGAAGAAAAGGGCGAGCCTGGCTGTTGATTTGGACCTAAGAGAGTTGTGCTTCCAGTAAGAGACAATGAGGTATCTCTATAGAACGATGGTATTTAATTGGTGAAGCGAAAATACATAATCAGCATAGACAATTTCTTCAGCTAGCAATCTTGGTCATTACATCATCACGTCGTGGTTGATCATTCATCACCAAACATATCCCAAACGCTCTTTGGCGCCTCATACTCTCCCTCACTCACACTCACAAAATCAATATCCAACCCAAAAGCTCTCGGTCCTCCCTTCTCAAGGCCTTTTTCTGTGGTCCAAACAGGCGGAGCTCTTAGTGCAATGACTGAAACTCGCAACCCAAACTTATAGTCGCTGATCCCCAATGGAGCTCCATTGGCCTTGTCCAAGAAAGTGATGAGATCCGGACAAACCGCTAACAAACGATCTTCCTTTCCTTCTTCGCGAAGGATGGCGCTCAGGTTCTCGTTTTCAAACTCTACGAGAAGGGACGAGGGAGCTTGGTTGTCGGAGGATGATTCGAGAAGGACACTGCCGCGTGTAAAACCTGAAGCAACTTTGCGAGTGACGGAAGTAATCTTGCCCGTGAAGAGGAGGATGCCGTTTTCTAGCTTGAGGAGAGAGATGACTGGGTCTTGTTTCAAGGCACGCGAGAGGGCGATTGAACGTCCTATCATCCATGCTGATATTGAAAGTCAACATTAAAGTTTAACGTCATGAACACCGAGTATCTGCGCTGACTTACCATGTGAGAAACTATTTTTTGGAAGCATCTTGGCTTCAGAACCGGAGATAGGATTTTGGCTCATCCCTGACAATGAACCAAGTTTCATACAAGCATCTCGCATAAGTAGCTCTGCTTCATCATTGTCTTTTGTATTTCTAAATATCTGTGTAGAATGTTGGATTGTAGTCACTATCCGGGATGAGGAGATTCACATGTGGTGGGTCAATGCCGTCAGAAATGGCAGCTGGACAGATTGGGACATCTTTTAAACATCTTACTGTCTGCCAAAGCATAGGGTACGCTCTTGCAACAAGATCCGTATCTAATGTGCTTTTGTTGAAACGATGAGCTGCTAACAAACACTCGAAAGAATTTATGCCGCCTATCTTTTGTGGTGATTAGGATGATTGTTCGTAAAATAAAACTATTTTATCCTCTTCCGGTGCTATACTTCATCCCACGAGACAAATGAAAATGCCTACTCACCTCATTAGGAACAACAGCATCAAATGAAGACAGACCTGTCACATTCATAACACCTCTGATTGCCTTCGTAACTCTACATCGATGTTAGTCGTTGCGATGGTACTTGACGCCGTTACTGAATTACTCATCCAAGCCAGGAATACGTTCTAGATAAACACTCGGAGAACCCTGTGAGAGTCAGCCTAAGATGATATTAATAAATGCTGGGAAATACCATAAAACCACCAACAATCACGACGGCATCATCCGGTAACGTATCCTGTCTTCTGATTGTGATATCCTTACCACTTCTAAGAACTAAAAGGCAAGCAAGATAAGAAGGATAAGGCTCTCCACTGCTCCCAACACCTAAAACTCCTGCCCCGTCCTGTAAGAATCGGAGATCTAACTCTGACAGATACCATAGATCTCCTTTGATCTTTGGTCTATACGATCCAAATTCGGTTTGTTCTGCAATGTCGTAGGAAGAGCTTTTTGAAAAGCTCGAAATATCTTGCGAGAGTTCGCTCAAAATCTGGGGTGCATGAATCTCTTGAAGAGCATCGTCGTTCTCTTCTTCAACCCCTTCAATTAGATCTCCTACCACTCGTACTATAATCCTAGTAGCTCCATTAGTAACGTATGAAACGGGCACAACGTCTATTTCGATAACCTCAATCGTTTCGATGTTCCCTCCAGCAGCCACACATCTTTCAATTGCCAAGGCTTGGGCATCTGCTATCTCTTCGTCGATTGTTTTCTCCCCGGAGATTATTGTTTTGTCTATCGTACCACAGATCTTGCCCATCTACCCAAATCAGTTGACTGCGGAAAGTACAATTTTTGTCTTGCGTTTCTTACTGCAGCTCCAACAGCATTCGCTACTTCGAAATACTTTGGTCTTATCAATTCACCAACTCCGGCGATCTGTTTGTCTATAATGATGCTTCCACCTCCAACGAGAATGAGTCTCACGTCTCCTGGTTTTGTCTTCACAGAATCAATTCCTCTTTCCAAAGCTCTCATAATCTCGCGGCGACCAAAATCTTTGAGTTCGGAAGAGATAAGCTCTTGGGTACGTTCATTGCTGAAAACAAGGTCTGTCGCCTAGGACTGTCGCGTTAGAGCTAGACCAATGGGCTTTACATTCCTCAACTTACTGTCACAGTCTGGCCGCCAAACCAGATACCCTCGTGACTCAATCTCGAGCCAACTGAATCTGGACCAACAGAAGTCCTACCATTTGTTGTTCGGACAATAGAACCACCACCTAGAGCAATACTGTGGACATCAGGAATGGTGAAATTTGTTCTTACGCCTGCAATTTTTACGAAAGCAGCGGACTGTCGGGGAAACCCAGAACGAAGTAGGGCACAAATATCTGTTGTTGTGCTAAACGGGTCAAATGAGGTCACTTCAGACTCAAGAAACTCACCCTCCCACATCAACAACGATTACTTCTCTATCATCTGACGAATTGGTGGTCTCTAGTTTTGCCAATAGTGCCGCACCTCTTGCACTATTAGTCGGACCAGATGAGAAACAGCGAATAGGATACTCAGCTGCTGTTGAAGCCTTGCTCAACGTTCCATCATTTAGCGTGATGTACAACTTACACTTCCCGAGTTTTTGGATAGCAGTAGCAAATCCAACTATCACTTTGCGCGCAAATCTTCTCAAACTTGCATTCAGGATGCTAGCATTCTCCCGTTCGAGAAAGCCGAGTCTGCCAATTGCATGAGAACATGAGATGTTATAGCCAAATCCTAGCTCTGTGGCGAGGATTTCTTGAGCTTCTTCTTCCTGAGAAGGATTTGAAGGAGAATATATGCCAATGACAACTATAGATCTGATTGACTTTGATTTGATGATTTTGGCTTGGGTTTTCAACTGTAAATGATTCAGAGGTGAGATGACGGTGCCGTCAACTAGATTTTTATTAGAGACACTGGCAATCATGATTAGGACAGTGGACGGTCGACTTACCTTGATATCCGCCGTCGACATATGCAATATGGCCTTCCATCAGCTCTCGCAACTCCGGTGAGAATTCCGCAAAGGGTGGAGAGCTTTGAGAATATGGTCCACATAGTCTTATAACTGCAACTTTATCCAATTTGCTAGAATCTCGCTCAAGAACGGCATTGACGAATTGCTAAATTGATTTAGCTTCTCCCCTCACCAAATCTGATACCTGGAATGAGGAAAACTCTTGGAAGCAGTAAGGAACAAGAAAATCGTCAGCGTTCGAGGCCGGAACCTGTTTTGCCTATATTTTTATTGGTCACAAATTTCAGGTCCTCTGGGGACTGAAACTGCCGCTTTCCGAGCTTCCAGAAGCGACTGTATCAAATGGTTGAAAAATGGGCGGTGATTTTGGAATTTATTCAGGAACTTACTGTAGTCCCAATTTTGACGGAAGCTATCTGACCTGAAGATATGCCAGAGGTAGTTACAACAGCATCAATAGCTTTTTCTACACCTCGTTGTATATCATGTGTTGTTGGAGTTTTATGGGAAAAGAGCACGTTTTCTCCTTGCAAAACGACACTGCACGAACATCAGACTTTGGTCTCACATCGGGCGATATCTGGGATTATACCAATCGGTATTAGAACCACCAACATCGACACCTACTACATAGGTCAAGGGTGGAGGTCTCTCGTTCAATCCAATAATTGGCGAGAAAGACATGATTGAACTTCTTATGGAGAAGATGAGGAAATTCTGAAGTCATCGACAGCCAGCCCCCCTACATTTGAGAAATACATAGTGACCACCGGATGGCGCCACTGTGGAGCGGCCGGCCGTGGTGTTGGCACTGCCATCGCGTAGAAAGGTCACAATACTTGTCACATTAGGAGAGATCCTCCGACAACAGGCGACGATGCTGCCATCATCCCTAGAGGGGTGGGCTTGAAGAGTGGGATATAATACAGTCAAATATGAATCTAGAGGTAAAGCAAGGCATTTCTGCTTCTCGGTCTGTCAGTACCATGTGAGTCTTGTCGATCACTTCTCTATCTTGGCAGTTGCAAGAAATCAAGGACGACTTGAGGAAAAGGAGGGAGTAGGAGCGGTCATTGTTGTAGGTCTGGACTAATATATATCAGTACGGAGAGTGCCATCGCACAACCAACACTACTAGGTAGGAAGCACTATGGTGGCGGATCGTAATTCTAGACAATAATATTCCTTGGTACAGAGAAGTATCAGTGCGGTGTTCAAGGAAAGCTCGTGAATGGCTTACGCAGCCCAAAACCTCGCACAAGCACTGCTTAGGGATTCGATTGAAATGGCAATTGAGCTGACCAATCGGAATTAGTCCCAAGAGGCCGAGGGTGGCATGTTCCCGACCGCTGACAGCCCGAACACCATCACCACCACCATCCAACATGAGGGGATCCTAGACTGATGTCCCCCCGAGCTCCAGTCAATATGCGCATCGGCATATGCACGATGCACCTAAATCACTCAAAATAAGCTGATGGGTTGCTATTCGGGAAACCCGAGCGGTTCAACAATGAGACGTTGGTCATCACTGCGGCGTCCGTGAGTAAAGCATCCGAATGGAAGTGTTCTTCAGCAACCTGCACCAGTTGGAGGTCCTGCAACTTTCCGTTCCGCCAGGCAAGCCGAATTTACTGTCCCGCAATAGGCCCGGGGATATATATTGCTCTGTCCAAGAGGCCGCAGTTGTCAGGGACAGCCTTGATAATTTTCTGAGGCAAAGGTGTCAAGCCCTTTCCCCCCAACAACTTCTGGAACACCACTTCCCATGATGGTGGCCGAACAAGAATACCATCTCAAAGGAGAGCAGGGCCGTATCTCGAAACTGCCTTTCACAGCTGTCGCTGCCCCATCGCCACCGAGCAGTTCTGAGCCAGCTGTGCCTCACGAGATCCATGACCTTGAACACTTTCGACCCCAGGGTGCTCCTGCTACAAAGAGAGAGGTATATTCGTACTATACTTATTATGCTGGAAATAACGGCATAGGAAGTTTCCAATAGTATGTTGCAGCTTAACTTAGCAAGGGCGATGAGACTAAAAATTTTCAGTTCAAACCTTCTCTTTCAGAATCTCATCTATCAAGCATCCTTCAACCCAAATGCTCTTCCAATTGGCAGTGTAGCATGTGGGGTCGACCCCACCGCTCCGTGCCATGTGTTCTGGGGTGGAGGCCAAAAGACAAAAGCATATACCTCAGTGATTCTGATAGCACAAGGTCTAACGTTCCTTGCCCAAGCTATACTCTTCATTGGAGTTGGCAGTTTGGCTGATTTCGGGAATTGGAATCCGTGGGTTGTGAGAGGTTTCTCTGTCCTTTCCTGGGCCTTTGAGTTTGGCTTTCTGGGCGTGAAAACAGCAGACAAATGGAGAACCGCTATGGCTTTGTATATTTTAAGCGGTAGACATCTCCGGAATCACCTACTATGTTTATTATGCTAATAAATTTAGGCGTAACATTTTGGGCTTCATATGTATTTTTTAATGCTATATTCCCGAAATTATCACACGATCTACCGGAAGTCCGAGAAGCGTGGGAAGAATATGTAAATGGTAGGATCAACGAGGACCAATATGAACACACGTGTTCTATGGCTCGATCTCGAATCATGAATCATAGTTATGGTATGCATTACTGAGAACAATTTTCTGGGGAATGACTCTTTATTTATGAAAAACTGTTTGAATCGCACATGCTAATTGATTGGTAGGATGGAACAATGTTGGATTCACCATATGCTGTGCAATTTCTCTAGGCGCACTGTTTGGGCTCCATGCCAATGATGGAACGGCCCAAAATAACTGGGGATACTCAGTTTCGGTCGCAGTATGCACTGGATTCTGGATTATCCTCGCTATTCCATGGTTTATGTGGGAGAAGAAGCGTCCTGGGCCACCACTCCCACCAGGCGATAATTACCTGACTTTTGGATTCAAGCAGACATGGTTCGCTGCAAAACAAGCTTGGACTTTGAAACAAACTTTTTTTTATCTGATTGCATTCTTTCTCCTTGCAGATGGACTCAATACCACGATCACTTTAGTTGCGATTTCTCAAACTCAAGTCGTCGCATTCTCAGCCACAGAGAACACCTATCTCATCATGGTTCAAGGTGGAAGCGCAATTATCGGAGTATTTGGGGCCTATTATGTACAGTAAGTACGCCCGTCTCAACTGTGCACTCTTTTGCTCTTCTTTTGGATATGCTTCTCCTCATCACCTTTACGACCACGCGATTAGGCTCTACTTCAGCCATACGTAGCTGTTTACCCCCTCTCCAAATTTGAAACACTGCTTTACATTGAAAGCTCAACTTATTGGTATTCCAGAAGGTATTTCGGACTTAGTACAAAGACGATGCTTCAATTGACTAACTTTGGCTGTCTTCTGCTGCCTCTGTGGGGAATGGTTGGTATCTGGACGACGAAATTTGGGTATCATAATCTCTGGGAATTTTGGGCCTTCAATGGTCAATTCGGTTTTACACTTGGTGCCCAGTTTTCCTACGGTCAAGCTTTTATGGCCGAGCTGGTTCCACGGGGTCGCGAATACATGTTCTTCTCTCTATTGGGAATAGTTTCAAAAGGCTCCGCATGGATTGGACCTATTGTGAGCAGGTAGGCTTGATTCTCATACTGATTTGCTGATCCTTTCAACTAAACCTCCGAAGCTCGGGAGGGCGTGCAGAAACACTTGCGAACATGCGACTCCCGAATAGCTTCTGCACCCCAAAGCCTCTTAATAAACTCCAACTATTTCGCAGTGCTAATGC
This sequence comes from Arachnopeziza araneosa, assembly GCA_003988855.1. Taxonomy (NCBI): domain Eukaryota; kingdom Fungi; phylum Ascomycota; class Leotiomycetes; order Helotiales; family Arachnopezizaceae; genus Arachnopeziza; species Arachnopeziza araneosa. Next base: position 79,089 of record QYAI01000017.1, read on the forward strand.
GATGACAGTGCTATTGTAGACCGGAACGGAAACCAGTGGACCGCCTTCCCGTTTGTCGCGGCCCTAATTTTTGTGCCTTGGGTGGGGATCTTTTTCATAAGTGAGGTCAAATCACGACAGGAATGTGCGGAATATTTGGCCAGGGAAGCCTCGCGGCTACGTAAGATCTCGGAAAATCAGATTGAAGACGACCATGACAAGAAATTGTAAAAACATATCTAATTTCTTACACTTTTAGGCAAACAAGAAGTAGGGACACACAAGAGGCAGGCAAAAGAAGCAAGGACCTCAATTTATTTTTTCAACCTACAGAAAACATTGGTCGGAGAGAGGCTCGAGATCCGAAAAAGCCCCAATAGTCCACCTCATTGGATTTATTGCAGCCTATCTAAATACAGGAGTAGGACCTAGAATCAGAATATCCAATTATTTTCAGACCCCTAGCATTTCAGCTGCACCTCACCAAATACACTTTCAGATGCTTTCGTCTCCAAAAGGATTTGCGGAAAGCCTCAACGGAGGCAAATCTTATCCGATACGGATTATTACCTTCTTAGGACTCGTAAAATAGATCGATCACGCGTAGATCCAATGTGGCATGACTTATACATCGGTCTTAAACCTGCATTCGGCCCAAGGACCCGGGTATTGAATTTGCTTTGGCCACCCGCTTCCGCATAATGCCTCATTATGCAGTCGGATTATTCGGTATAGTCAGACACGTCTCGTTTCCCATGAAACAAGCAGACTTCGGCCCGTTGTACAAGAAGCCGGGGTTGGGAGCCGGCAGTAAGATTGACGCTCGGAGAAGAGATGGTGCAGCCGGCTTGTTGGCTCGATGTCGAGTCATTGTCGAGCCGAATCATTTAAGCTGAACATCGATCGTATTTTAAAAGAGCTGAAGACTCTCAGAATTACTCGCGCAGACATGTCTCCGCCAATTGAAAATGGGCCAAGGTTGGGAACTTGCGCAACCTGTTCTACATGAGGGTAGACAATAATGCAGAAGTAAAACAGAAGCCATCTACATGCACCTTAGTGTCAACATTCTAGAAGTAGCTTCCGCTTTTCTGTGCGTCAGTCAACGCAATGAAAAGCCCGGAAACCGGTTTCAAGAAGCATCGTAGAAACTACTATGCTGCTGTGCAACGTGGACGGGACGATAAGGAGGACCAGGGATGAGAAGCAGTTTTTTCTGACGGCGTGGTCGCTATTTTCAGCCACCATCTTGGTGTTCAGCTCCCCTCCCATGATGCGAAGTTTTGGTGGTGTTTGGATCGGGCAGGGGGGTCACTATCTGCAAAGTGTCTCACTACTCTCCGCACTTCTTGATGCTGGCTTTTCCACGTGAGAATCCTTGCTTCGTCCTTCAAAACCCTTGAAGATGCGTCCCATTGAGGACTCCTATCCGGCCCCACTCCCCATTGCCCACATCAAAGACGCACCAGTGGTTCGGGTTGGTGGCTGTTATTATGGCATCCTCCTGCACTCACCAAGGAAAATGGCTGCCGAAAGAACATATGAAGCCGAACGACCTCTCCCGTCCGCGGGCTTGTGAACCAGCGCTCGCACTGTACTGCCGAGTAACCTCACCGAGAAGGGAGAGGGAGAATTCGGCCTTGAGCTGAGCTTGGTAAGACTATATCGAGAAGATGCTTTCTGAGCGAAAGATAGGAAGTGGAGTGGGAATCAGAGCCCCCGTCCCAAGGACAAGAACCGGTGAGCTCGAAAAGGGTCGTCTTCCTTTCAAGCTCAATGCTAATGTGGTGGAAGGCTGTCTTACTTGCCGTAAGCGCAAAGTGAAATGCGATGAGTTACATCCAGTGTGTTCAAGATGCCATCGCCTTCAACGAGAGTGTCGGTGGAGCGACAATATGCCGATTGTCGAGCAGCGGCGACGATACACCGCCTCATCAACGTCCGTCTTAGATAGGAGCATTTTATCTGGCCAGAACTTTGTAATCGAGCTACCAAATATTGATCGAGCAACTGGTATGTATATATCTGACCCCTAACTTGGAAAAGTTCAGAGCCTCGTTCTTGGCACGTATTTTAAGATCCGTCTGAGAACTCAACTTCTTTTAAGAAGTATTATTAAGAAGCATCGTTCAGGAACCCGTACTGATTTACGTAGTTCCATACATCCATCACTTTGTGACTTTCTGCTCAAGATTCTTGGCGTATTCAAATGACAATGAAGGGAATCCTTTTCAAGTAGAGTTATTTCCACTGGCGTCGACATCACCTGCGCTGCTAAATGCCATGGCAGCTGTTGCTGCAGGGCATCTGACAAGAAGTCAGAAGCATCATACACTTAAATCAGCCCACTATTACGCTCTGGCGTTGAAAGAGTTGAATGCAACACTATCGAATCCCGTGGTCGCTCGTTCCGACTCAACGTTGGGGGCATGCCTTCTTTTGTGTGTTTATGAGGTGGGTGGTATCCAACCTGGTTTAGTAATATCAAAATATACTTATTCTTGCAGATTTCTCACCCAGAAACCAATTGTCTCTGGCAAGGACACCTTCAAGGAGCCAGAGATCTGATCTTGTTCAGAGGCGGCCCGAAGCCAAGTCACTACTTGACACGATTCTTCGCATTTCTTGACATATCGAGTTGTCTTTTGTCGAGCCATGAGCCGTTTCTTCAAGGCAACTATTGGCTTGCAGATACCTCAGTCCATGAACGCAGAGGCAACGCACCACCCCAACCATGCTGGCCGTTTTACGATACGGAGAGGTTAATGGTGAATCACTTCCACGAACTCATGTGCTTTATGGTGGAAATCGGTCGTCTTTCTTCATATTCAATGTCTGATTTCGGAAGTGCACATCCCGAGACTGTATGTCAAAGAGCAACTCTGATCCACAGAAACCTTCGAGCATGGTGGAGCCAAGTGCCTTCTGAGCTACGAGATCAGAGAAATGACTGGAGACGTCAATCCCGGCCTCGCAAGCTGACCCTGGCAGAAACGCTAGAAGAGGAGTCTTTATCAAGCACGAAATCATGTGTAGATGGATGTCTCATATTTCTACATCACTTGCAAGACCCTCTAGGACGACACCCACAGCACCTGGAAGTCGGCGAAGCAGTAGCAGATGTTCTCGAAATTGCGAGTGAGATACCGTCTGGATATGGGTTGCAAATGGGTGTCTATTGGGCATTATTTATGGCAGGAGTGACTATCTATGATAATAAGGCAGCAGAGGATCTTATCCGGGAAAATCTGAAGGCCGATGGTAATTCAAGTATCTACGTAAGTCCATTACTGAACCCGGAAATCTCAATATCTGACGGCTGTAGCACGCTGATCGAGCTCTCGAGCTACTGGAGGTTCTTTGGAGCAGGCAGCGCCAATATAGCGCAAAGTATGACTGGAGACACGTACAGGAGCAGATGGGAATGAAAGTGTAAGTATCTGCTACCAAATCTCTTTCTACAGCAGCTGACGATAGATTTCAGCATGTTTTTGGTGTGATTGAGCAACAGAGATGAAGGATCGGAGCATTCACGGATACTAGACCGTATATCTCCCATTTTGGGGAGCAAACAACCCATAAACGATACTAGTCGTTGGGTCAGATTTCGGAACATCAGGTTACGTCCACTGGGGCGTCATAAACTTGAGATGATAAATTATGCCACTTTGTGGTATAAATATTTGGAAGACGAGCTTACCAGAGCCGAAAAGCCTTCCAGGCACGACACAACTTGGAGAGTTGAAAGCATATATTTTCTACACAGCCAGGGATCAGTCTCAATGGCAAATTCACCATTCCTGCAACCTACAGCTAAAGGAACCATTCTTGTAAATATTGGAGCACTCCTGGTTTTCACGCGCCTTCGCTGCTGGGGACAGCATTTTTGCCACCTCTTGGCCTTGGACATACCCTGGCTTACCTTATAATACCACCACTTTAAAATTCGACTGGTTCGAATCACGAAAATACACTCTTCTAACCTACTATCCCATCAAATCATTCTTCTCATGAAACCACCAGTGGTGCATTACTTCTCTCTCATGCAACCATTCGTCGATCTCCCGCTTCGAAACGTCATGGAGAGGTTGCGCTTTTTGGCGCCAGTATACGATATAGCGCTTCTTAAGAGTTGCGTAAAGGATTCTAAGATTAGTTCATCTATAAGTACGTAGTCTGATTCCCTATTCAACCTTTTTCCTCTGCCTTTCTTACGAGTAACTAAGCAATGTAAAGAGAACTTCACAGAATCCATCCACCAATATCAACACTATCATCATAATTTGTGACAAAGAGCTTCTCATATCTGCAGCAGGAGATGTAAAACCTCTTCGATAGCAGCGATGACATCGCGGCTGCAGCGTTTCAACAACCTGGTTAATAAAATGCCGTGTAATATCGAGCATTTATTCATTGGTCTGGTGCTTTTGAGTTTTGACGATGTATGCCGCACTTCATTTCCTCCTTCCTTTCCCTATTTGCTAAAACATGTTTAGAAAGCACGTACCTGATCCAAAAACCACAATAAAAAAATATCATCGCAAAATTGAACACGATATGCCGACCGTAAAGGTGGTGATACATGAAGGAGATTAGCGAATATGGATATGAAATTGTAATGAGTAGAGGGTACACAAATAGCGCTGGGCTGAAAATTTCTGGCTGCTTGCAAGGCATTTGAGGTGCAGAGAGAAAATATACCATAATCTCTCTAGATGAACAATGAAAGGTCAATATGACACACCGAGCACTGAAGCGATAATTATGAAATTTACTGTGCAAACCACAAATGTCCACTTATATTTTGAAGCAGGTCATCCCTGATGCAAGTAACTGATAACGCCTTAAAACCCCCGTAGCTCAAGCTCAACGTCCCGTTGCAAAAGCAATTTTGACTCTGGACCATGTCATACATTTCCGTGCCGCAGAAGAAAAACCCGATCGATCCAGGTCCGGACCAGACAGACCTTCGGAAACACCGACCGATGCCATCCAACAGCGGTCCCAAAGAAAACATGACTCGTCACGACCTGGCTCGACCGATCTCAACCCGAGTCATCTGAGATCCTGTCTCAGGCAACAGCTCGTCCGATCGATCAAGCGGTCCGCAGCCACCAAAAGAACCCCAAAAAAAGCGAAGGAAAGGATGCAACTGCCGCCGTCGCCAAAGCAATGTACGAAGGTGCCTCCTGTGCCGAGATGCCTCCTGTCTCGAGAGGGGATAGGGTTAGTGCCGTACCGATCGATACCCCGTGCTAGGTAGGACATGCTGCTCCCCTTGATCAACCCACGCCAAGAATAGTTGTACCGATCTTTTCCCCGTGGATCGACGCGCTGCTGGGATGAAGATGCGGCTACAGGGTTGAGAGAGAGAGAGAGAGAGCGAGAGGGCCTTAGCCCAAGGGACTACGGCACTCCACATGTCCTAGGTGCGTAGGTTGGCACTCTTGGCGTCTAGTGAGGCTCCGTTTCAAGCGCTTTGCATGGCGCTGAACCCGAAACTGGTTGGGACTGATAGGGAGAGGACCACTGTTGGTTGAGGGGACCGAGTCTTAGTGTGGAAAATTGTTTTTACTCTGCTGGAGTTACACAACAGAGGTAGAATATTGGGGCTACGTGGCAGAATTAGTTTGTAGCCTCGAGTTACGCAGCTGAATTGGTTTTGTTGTATTGGGGTTTTACGGCAAATCGGATCTAAGTGTTTGTTGCCTGTTCGATCCGATTCTTATGATGTATCATTGCGGAAGGAGAGTTTTCTTTTTGTGGGAAAGACATGGAGGACTGGATTGGTGGTTGATATAAATTAAAAGGGGAGGAGAAAACTGAGTACGTCATAGACTCGTCGGCCATTATTTGAATCAATACTGTAGAATATGTACAAACGCCACCCATGGTATATACACCCCACTGCTTGCTGCTCAGCTCATGATATAATTGCATACCACTTGAGCTCCTCATTAGGTAATACTACAACTGGTGGAGTTTTGCCCTGTGTTCCGCGGAGACTGACTTGTCCTGGTCCATTGGCAAATAGTGTTCGGGTGGAGGTATTGACGTTGTAAGCCAGATCTGGAGAAACCTTGGATAACCTGCAGAGTGGCGTGACGCTACCCGATACGATCGCCATGCCTAGTCTATCTCCAGCCCTGACCGACGCAGTTGATGGGATGCGGAGGACTTCGAAACTAGCTGAGACTTGAGCGGGTGTGAAGGTAGCTGTGGTCAGTGTCTCCCATACGTAACGTGGGGTGAAGAAGTTGGTGTTGTTTTGATAGCGGAAGATTGTGATAGTTGTGTTGGCGCTAGGGAGATCACCCGCGATATTGACTCCGACTTCGGTGAGGGTACCGGTTTCTGAGGATTGCCAAGTTTGATAGAGGGAGTTAAGAGGGAGATCGCAGATAGGGTTGTAGGAGCCATCTTGGCCTGAGCTGTCTGTTGCACTCAAAGCTCGACCACTTGTGGTGACGTTACCTGCTTCGAATGTTACAGAAACGGATTTGGATGTGGAGCATGAGAGGCTGTTGAGAGACGCATCAGAATTAAATACCAGCTCCTGAATCTGATGACCGTGTGCACCGGTTCGTATGCCTGGGAGAGGTGAGGTCTTGAAGAGGTCGGCAACATGGAGGTAAGTGTTGTCTCCACCATTTGTTGAAGGTAGGGTAAGAACACCAGTCGATTGCCCTCCACAAGTATCACTGCTGATTATCTGTCTTTGCCAGGGTCCAGTGATTTTCTTGGATCGATATACGATTAGGATTGTTCCAGGGCAGAAACCGCACGTGTTTGAAGCAGTGATGTACAAATACCCGTTTCGATAGAAAATGTCTGGCGATTCAGCTTCGTTGTCTACGAGATCGTGTGCCGCAGTGTTGACTAGAGTTGCGGTACCCGTGGTGTTCTTCATATCTGGCGTGAGTTGCTGGAAATAGATGTTCTGATAGAACGGCGGCCAGATTGAAGCTCCCACAGTTGTAAAGTCGATAAGACTGTAGGCAACGTAGCCAGTGCCGTTGATTTGTTGAACCGAAAAATCACCACCTTGGTAGGGTCCAACAGGCTCGTATCCAACAAGAGCTCTGCTGGCACTTAGGACGTAACCACTGGTTGGAATTTTACTTGTAAAAACAGCATAGCCTGGTGATCCAGCATTAACCCAGAGAACATATTCTTTATTGACCGCACTATAAATAATATGTGGCCTTCCACAGTTTCCTGACAATTCTGCGAAACAGAGACCTTGAATTTGGGGCGTCGTAGGGTCAAAAAGGTAACCGTTGGATTGCCAGGTCTGCAGATCGGCCGAGGAGTAAGAGGTAATACCGCAGAACGCTTCACCACAATTGAAGGCCATCCCATACCAGACGTAAGAGTCTCCAAACTTGTCAATCTTCCCGCTTGTCAAATCAAGGGCGTTTCCATCCGTATCGAAATGATATTGATTCGCATTGAGGAAGGTCGTCGTCACCGAGGTTGCCGCTGCTGCTCTCAAGAGGACAGAGCCTACAAGGAGAGATAAAGATAATCTCCACATGATGACCAGTGATGTGCTTCACGAGCTTGGGTAGAGGGTCGGGGAGAAACACGAAGCAGGAGCTAAAACGAGAGTGAAAGGTACCAACCTTATATGTTTCCCTTGGAGAAATGAGCTGACGCCCAGCGAGAATGATAGCGTGCAAATGCTCATTCTCACATCGAAGATAAATATACCCGAACAGAAGACCCGAAAAGTGGAAGGCACCGAAACGATAGCCACAATGCTAGGGTTCTCTGTGCGGGGAGGCTTCAAGGTGGATTCATCTCATGCTTGATTTGGGTCTGGGCCGTGATAAGTTTGGATCGAGTATTATTGATAGAAGTGGACGGCGGGCGGGAGAAGGATAGAGTGGAGCAGTGTGTCCCGCGAAAATAGACACCAAGTTCAGAAAAAGATATTTCGGCGAGTGATTGATGCTTAGGAGAGAAGTGGACGGGCCTAGAAAGTTTGAAAGGACCGAAGTGAATAGCCATCATGTCAAATCGTAAGAGAATGCCAAAGAGGCCGTCCAATGGTTCCTGGTGACGTTGCTGGGGGAGAAGATGAATGTCCCTGCTGGTGCAATACCGAGGTGAGCGGGCGAGTACCACGTGACTTGCCCACATCAAAAATGACAAGAGGAAAAGAGATAAATAAGTAGACGAGAGAATAGAACGAGTACCATTGGTGTACATCCAAGAATCCCTCAGTTTGATTGTGCCTGATCCCAATCACGTGAGATGAGCTGTCAGGGCATGCGATTCAGGAACCGTTCTTCACTACCAAACCTTATTTGAGCCTCATTGATAGTTGACAGGATGAGCTGCAAGTTACGGGAGATGGAAAGACGTCTCAGAAAATCGCCTCTATTCTCCATTTTGGCAAATGCAAATTTTGTTTCAAGGCCCTCAACCCGTTCCCGAGTCGTGATTGAGTCCCGAATGACTGATTCGGAGCGAACACAAAGGATTGGTGAGGATACTCGAAACGATTGAGGGTCATAATGGAGAGGTGCTTCTGGCTTTGGAAAGTTCCCAGATCTTGTGTTATTTTGGTGGCGTTGGGGAAAAGTGGTCTGTGCGTCGCGTAGATTTCGAAGCGCGCTGACCAGCCAAATAATCCTCAACTCAACTTGCTTCTTTCAACCACCCCGTTCATCAATCTCTCTTTTCCATCAGTCGTCAGCTGTGCTTCTAATTTCCCTTCTATCCGTCGTGGTATTAGTCAGAGTCTTCGGGTCCGTCAATGAGTCTTTCGCTCCGTCCAGCGAACTCGGTCATCGTACGCGCGACATGATTTATGTTGGAACAAACGCCTAACCTCGACCTCTCAACTGCATCTTTTTCGACGTCTTGATCTGCGATCGCTTCCTAGTGAAGGCCAATTCGCGCCCGAATCGCCATGCCAGCGAAGCGCAAGCTGGAGAATTTTGACCCGAATAAGTCTGACTCCAACGACACCGATTTTGACCCTTCCGAAGCAAGACCATCAAGCCGAAAATCTCGAAAATCCTCGAAACGAAGCGCAGCAAATCCCAAGAAGCGCACTAAGCGTAGTAGATACAAGGGCTCCGACGTCTCAGATGATGAAGTGGAAAGTGATCTCGAAGATTCATTTGACGATTTAGAGGAGGAAGAAGAAGAAGTGGAGATGAACATCGAAACCGGAAGACCAATCCGGAGGGCGGCGAAGGTACAAAAGAACTACGAGGAAGATAGCGACAGTAGTGTCCATGAAGTTGTTGGCGATCTTGACAATGACTCTGATGAACCAATAGCGCAACCCCGTGGCAAACGAGGCCGCGCGAAGACCGAAGAGATCGAGGAAGATGAAGAAGAGGAGGAGGAGGAGGAGGAGGAGGAAGAAAAACCACCACCACCAAAGCGAAAGATCATAACGCTGAAAGTTAAGACACCACAAACGATGCGAACAACAAGAGCCGGCAGTGCAGCGCGAACTACCCGTGCACGAAGCAGCGCAGAACCTACATCCGCTGGATTTCGCAGAAATACACGAGCGCATACGGAAGAAGGTGATCAAGGTATTGCATTATCAGATTCAGGACGGCACATCATCCGTGAGGGTCACAGTCCAGAGCCGATTCCACGAGGCACTAGAGCATCTAAGGGGTTGAAGAAACCAACATCTACCATTAAGGAGGAGATTCACGAGACTAGTTCCTACGAGCAAGAAATTGGTGATCCCCCCATAGTTACAGAGATTGCTGGGACCGATGATCAAGAAGAAGCAGAGGGCGCAATAGAAAAATCAGATGCTGCTCTCTTGGATGCAGATCACGATGAGACTATGGCAGACGAACTCGGAATTGACAAGAATGCAACAGACGCACAACCAGTAGAAGCTATTGATGACGATGACGACGATGACCTTCCAGTGATTCGCCACACTAGAGGCTCACGCGCTGGCCTTCCTGCTGAGGAGGCAGAGGATTCTAGCGTGGCACAACCTGCCGGTGGATCTCGACGTTTGACTCGAGGCTCAAAGTCGAAACGGAAAGGTGCTACAGAAGCAAGTAGTGACTTCGAACCTAATGACGACAATTCTGATGAAGAAATATCAGCATCAGATGCCTCACCAAAGAAAAAGAGCAAGGATGACGAGTCCGAGTCAAGTGCTCCAACAAGAGGAAGAAGGGCTGCTCAAGTGAAATCAAAGAGCAGTTCTCGACGGCGCGGAAGTGCTGATTCTGAAGTCGAAGAACTCGATCAAGATGAACTTGCAGAAGAGCTCCAAGAATTGAGGCCTAGTCCTCGAAGAAGACGTCCAAGGCGAGATGAGTCCGACATTGTATACGAAGTACCTGGCCGCCGTGAGCGCAAGAAGGTAGATTACCAAATCAAGCCTATGGATCAAATCTACGCCGCAGATGAAGATGCTGAAGATGCAGCTCCAACACCTACTCGGCGAGCAAAGGGCGGTCGAGGTGGTGCAAGTCAACCCTGGGAGAGGAGTTTATATACTACTTTCGGACCTTTTGGAGGCGGCGGTGGACCCGCGCCTATTATTGGCGGACCTTGGGGAACTGGGGCTATCGGTGGCGTTGATTCTGACAGCAGTGATGATGAGACAATGCAACGTCCAGCAGGCGTTGGAGGAAATGTTGGTATGACCCCAACATCTGCATTCCCGCCTGGGCTACTACCTGGCTTGGGCCAAACCAACAACGCGGAGGCCGTCGGTGGCTTAGCAGGAACGCCTGCAAACCTAGGGAAGGTCAAGAGCCAGAAGGCCCTGGCTGATGCTGATCCACTTGGCGTTGACCAGAACGTTGATTTCAGCAAGATTGGTGGTCTAGAGGGTCACATTGACCAGTTGAAAGAGATGGTCCAGATGCCGTTACTCTACCCGGAGCTGTTTTTGAAGTTCCATGTCACCCCACCTCGTGGTGTTTTGTTCCATGGTCCTCCAGGTACTGGAAAGACTTTGTTAGCAAGAGCTCTTGCAGCTAGCGTTGGATCAGGAGGGAGGAAGATCACTTTCTATATGCGCAAGGGCGCCGATGCTCTGAGTAAATGGGTTGGTGAAGCTGAGCGACAGTTGAGGTTGTTATTTGAAGAAGCAAGGAAGACACAACCAAGTATCATATTCTTTGATGAGATTGATGGTTTGGCGCCGGTGAGATCGAGTAAACAAGAGCAAATTCACGCTTCAATCGTTTCCACTCTGCTGGCTTTGATGGATGGCATGGACGGTCGAGGACAAGTCATTGTAATCGGTGCAACGAATCGACCTGACAATATTGACCCAGCCTTGAGACGTCCTGGGCGTTTCGACAGAGAATTCTACTTTCCTCTTCCAGATATAGATGCTCGCAAGTCTATTCTGAACATTCATACACAAGACTGGGGGATTGATGATGCTTTCAAGACGTCTCTTGCACATGTTACCAAGGGTTATGGTGGTGCTGATCTTCGAGCACTTTGCACGGAGGCAGCACTGAACGCTATTCAGCGCACTTACCCACAGATTTACTCCTCAAATGATAAACTGCTGGTAGACGCGGACAAGATCAAAGTTACGGCGAAAGACTTCATGCTTTCGGTTAAGAAAATGATTCCCTCCTCTGAACGGTCAACATCATCAGGCGCAGCACCTCTCCCTAAAGTCGTTGAGCCTCTGTTGCGAGATCAGCTGAAAGACATTGAAACAATTCTTGACGGATTAATCCCTATCAAGAAGAAGACTACCGCTCTACAGGAAGCAATGTATGAGCAGTATGATGATGCAGACCAAGGCTTTGGACGAGAAACCCTTCAGCAAGACTTTGAAAGATCTCGAGTTTTTAGACCACGTCTTCTGATCTGTGGTGAACCGGGTATGGGTCAAGGCTACCTAGGTGGTGGCATCCTCAACCATTTCGAGGGACTTCATGTTCAAAGTTTCGACCTTGCAACAATCTACAGTGATTCTGCTAGGGTAAGAGATACCTATAAGGTCCAGCGTTGCTCCTGCTAACTTCTTTAGTCACCTGAAGCTGCAATAGTACAAATGTTCGCTGAAGTAAAACGACACAAGCCAAGTGTTATCTATCTCCCAACAGTCGAGACTTGGTATCAAACGCTGGGCAGTGCCGTTATCACCACCTTCCTTGGACTGCTTCGAGCGATTCCCCCAACGGATCCTATTTTGGTACTCGGGATAACTGACGCTCCTGCGAACAACGTCAATCAGGATATGCTTCGAGATTTGTTTGGTTTCTCAAGACATAACCGCTTTGAGATAACTCGTCCTGATAGAGTAAGAAGGCCTAACCAATTTCTATAAATGGTCTAACCTTTTGTCTAGGAACACCGGACAGAATTCTTCCGCGCGATTGGAGAGTATGTTAAAAAGGCACCCAAGGATTTTCCAGAACCATTGAATCGTAAGAAGCGCAAGCTTGAGATCCTGCCGCTGGCTCCTCCACCAGAAGTGAAGCCTCCTACAAAGGAAGAGATTAAAGCGCTCAAGAAGAAAGACCACCAGTTCTTGAACTTGTTAAAGGTACAAATACAACCTATCATGGACCAAATTCAGAAAAAATATCGAAAATTCCGAAATCCTGTCATCCAACAAAGTCAGATTCAGTATTTGCTAGAAGAGCAAAATCCTGATTTCGTGCGCCCCGATATTCCACAGTTCCGGCCTTTCGAACTTGACACGGACAAGGATGGTGTCAAGGGGCTGCGTGAAACTGCTAGCGGCAAATTTTTCTATAATCTTGAGACGACTACTATCGAGGAACGGTTGTCTAATGGATTCTACGCCCGCCCTAAGGATTTCCTTGCAGATATTAGATCACTGGCTAAAGATGCCAAAAACTCTGGCGACAAAGAAAGAACCCTCAAAGCAAACGAGCTCCTTGCTAATGTTGAAGTTGATATTGCACCCATTGAAGCTTCACCAATCTTCGCTGATAACGAAAATGTCTACCGTCGACAATTGCAGAGAGCAAAGGACAGGGAAGAGAAGTACAAGAAACGTGCAGCAGACGAGCTCGTATTTGAGTCCAACGTGCAAACTGATATTGCAGAGATTCCTGTGGAATCTCAGCCTGGACCAGTTGTGCTTGGTGAGCCTGTTCCTGGTATGCGTCTACATTCAACAGTCATGTCACCTCATCATAGTGGACTGTCAAATGGCCATTCAGCAGGCTCTGGACATCAAAATGGTCAAAATGGCACGTCGGTGCCTTCTCGCAGTGGTGAGGATGTGGCCATGAGTGGCACTGATGAAGAAATATCACAAACCATGCGACCACAACAACATCAAAGTATGACAAGCACGCGACCAAACACACAGATTTCCACGCAGAGATCAATGTTCATGGAAATATCGCATGATACCTCTCCCAGAGAACTGATCAATGATGCTTCGACAACTACTTCTGGCAAGAAGACGACCTCTTCTCAAGGATGGAGCACACAGGCCACGAATGGAATAAGCAACCAAAACTCTAGCCCACCTCCCAAGCCAGCACAAGATTCAGATCTTCCTGACACACAGCGCAATACGCAGACCGATACTAGTAGCGACGAGTGGCCACATTCACAAGCTCATGCCTTAAAACGAGGGACTCTGAGCGGTGTTTATCCATCTCAGACACCCAGCTCAGGCAGTCAACAGTCGCAAACTGTTCCTGCTGTGCCAACTTTTAGCGCAGGTTTACGAATGCCAACCTCAACGGCACGACCATCAGGTTTTGCCAATCTGCTTAACGACTCTCCTGTCGACTTTACTTCTTCTCAGGCCTCGTCACAGAGAGACCTTATCCTTGACGATCAGTTTGTTGACGATATGCTTCGTCGTCTCGCAGATGGTTCAAGCGGATGTTCGATCGAACAGTTGGAACAAATTAATCGCGAGTTAATGAATGAATTATGGAATCTCAGGGGGGACTACAATCGAAATAAGGTTGCGACTATTCTCGCGACCACGTTCAATGAAACGATTACGGATATTGAAGAGATGCAGAAAGTCTTGGCTGCTAGCCAGCCGAGTCAACTGCCCTCTTAGCTGTATACAGAGTGCAAATGTTTAAAGAGCGCATTTGTGTATTTTATAAGTGGAGTTAAGGATGTGCATCACGAGATGTTAGCTAGTTAGAAGCTGATGTTGCCCATGATCTCTTGTGCTACGGTGATTCTAATGTCTAAATATTGGACCCACGTCGTCGTCGTGACTTAAGCAGGCTCTGAATCTTCCGGAGTTGAACAGTCGTACTAGTCAGTCGCACTGAAGAAGCTCCCATGTCAGTCTGCAAGTCGTAAACATAACCTTGTTGTAATCTGTCGGCACATGTACCGTGAACATGGCAGAGTGCGTATGAACAGAGGCCCAGCTATGTCGATTGTCGATTTAAACTTGGGATCTTCTCCGTCCCTGGACAATTAACCTGGCACGCATTCACTGGCAAGGTTGACGGGGGTGTAACCTTCATCTGATGGCCATGAAATGCTCCCCGACTCTTGGGCCAGCCCGCGATCCGTCGTTCCGACTCCACCAAGGCTTTGCGGGTGTCAAGTCTCTCGTCCTCTGGTGACGGAGAGGTGGAGATGTAATCAGGATTCTGATCTGTGTCGAGGACAGACAGCATGGTTGTCGGAAGGCGCGGAGGAGATTCAAGGGGGGAGGTAAGGTGCTTCCTTTGGTTCCTCTCGCTTACTCACCTCTTCACTCTTACTCTTGAACTTGAACTTTCCATTATCAGTCGCGTTTGTCGCACAACATCTGTTCTGGAGAAAACCGGAGGGCGGAGGTCTGGACAAGTATAGTAAACGCAAGCAAGATACAGGAAGCTTCGGCCTTCAAGTGATCCACTTTGTCGAAAGGTCCGCTCCCGCATTAAATTACTGAGGTTGGATGATTCATCCCTTCGAGGCGGGTAAAATTCGTCTTCGACGAACGGAAAAATCAAAACCGCAAAATGTCAATACTCGTCTTGAACAAGCATTTGAAACTTAAAATGCGGAGCTCTTAGATACTCATCTTTCATTGTCTAGAATTTTGATCGACTTTAGGAGAGTAAAGATTGTGGTATTTGAGCTTCGACTTTACGACTTCCCGACGCTTTGGCGAAGACGAATTTTGACCGCCTCGCTTGACTCAACATCGGGTCATTGGGATTTCTGTTGGGTTGTCTCTTCTCTTCTCTATTATTGACTTCGTGTCAGGAGCCAAGTAAGTACATAGGTGGAGATGGGAATGTCCTATTCGACGGGTGAGGGTCAATACGTGTATCCCATTTTGGTACGACGCAACAACACAACACCGCAGCGGATCGAGGACCTGACCTGAACCGGGACACCAAGCTTCGGTAGTGATGCCGCCACAAAACACCATTCGGGGCGACAGGGCTGCACGAGGGGCCCTGGCTCAAACGCTAAGAGCAGATGGTGGAATGATTGGGGGAGGGGTGCGTGCCAGATTCTCTGGGTGCAGCGCCAAAAATCTCCCCAAACCCTTCTCGATTTCGGTGAAGGGCGTGGGTTTCCCTTCACGTCTCTTGGACTCGTGCGGGTCCAGGAAGGACCTGCTTGCTCGAGAGGAGATATTGTCAAATAAATGATCTGGATGAAAGCGTCTCTTTTCATTTGCTACTGGGTCTGCCTCATTCAAGGGTGATGCGCCTCGCTCCCGACGCAGATCATTTAATTCTGCAGGCCATGACAGGGGTTGGAGACGACAGAGCAGAGGAAAAAGGATCACGATGGCAGTACAGAAACTGGTTGGATGGATCACGGACGCCCTGGGGAGAGGTCCTCGCCACCTTCAGCGCGCTGTCGGGAGGGATGAGGAGGCAGAAGAGACGGCGTGGGGAGGAGAGGGAGGTTTGGGTGTTCTGCTCTTGTCTTTGTCGCCGCAGGTGGTGGGAGAGAATGAGTATTCTCACGTACTCCTGTCCTGGTCTTGCGCATAGGCAGTTCTTCTCCAAGCCAGAAAGGGAGCTTTCTTTTCGAAACCCCTAGCCAGATTGTCGAAGCGAAGACTACCGTTGCTGCAGGACGGGAGCCATTCCATACCTCCCAGGTGAACCACCATCTTGCGCCCACTCCAACTGGGCTTTTGGCCTCCCGCCGCTTGCTTCACCGGCGTTGATCGCAAAAACAGATCGCTCTCAACGCTCTTCCTGTTTAGCCTGGCCCGGTCGCAATCCTGTAGGGCTTAGGTGCGCAGTCGCTCACCGGCGAGGGAGAGGGAGAGAGAGAGAGAGTCAGCAAGCACCAAGAGCAAGAGGGTCGATGACTGTACTGTACCTAGGGCGTGTTTTGCCTCACTCGATTTTGACTCGACGTGACGGTTTTCCTCGGCTACACAGAAGCTGAAAAGGGTTTCAGCAGCGACAAGACTTTGCTTGGTGCTGGGGGACCGGACTCTGCACGCTGCTCACGAATCCAGAGAGCAACTTCTCCATGTTTGGCGTGGTGGTAGAACAGACCGGCAGCCAAATCTCCTGTCCCACGAGATGGCCATCCTATGAGAATAATCCCATTGTATTGTCGTTGCAGCGTTCTCCGTAGAGTACTTTATTGCACTGCCCTAGCATCGAGAATATTGGCTCGCCTGGCTTGCCTGGCTTGCCTGGCGTTTGCCGCTACCTAAATCTAGCCTACCCGGTCAACTTCCCTCCTTCCTTCGACGGGACCACTCCATTAACCCTCTCTTACCACCACCACCACCACCACCACCACCACCACCAAAAATCTCTCTTCTCTCCCACCTCTCCTCGCCGCTCAGAAACCCCGTTGTGACGAGAGTGTTCGAAACCTGCACTCGCTTTATGTTCGACACGACAATTTATATCCCTGTACCATCGCTTTCCTCTTAACTCTTCGATCGCTGAGGCTAGAGCAACGCAACTGTCTCATCACCACTCCCAAGTCCATGCGCAGTCCGGACGCTTCCCTCTACAAACGCCAGCTTCGAGCCTCTTTCTTCCTCGATACTTGAATGCGTGTGCACCTGTCCAAGACAGATTTCTCTTTCTTCAGCACCGCAACACTTCGCTGTCGCGCTCAGCCTGCCCTGGTCAGCAGCAGACGACGCTTCGTGCCACGACCATTCGAGCCACCCACGCAGCTTCGCCGACCATTGGACGATTCCTAATAGAAGCATCTCGCGCAGCACACGTCTTGGCTCCATGTGGATATAAGAGAACAAGCAAGGCAGTGAGCCGTATATTGTCACCAGCATCACACAAACCTTGCGTCCCTCTTCGCTCCGCCAACTTTCTTCCTCTGGAACGACTTGCTCATT
Organism: Arachnopeziza araneosa; assembly: GCA_003988855.1. NCBI lineage: Eukaryota > Fungi > Ascomycota > Leotiomycetes > Helotiales > Arachnopezizaceae > Arachnopeziza > Arachnopeziza araneosa. The sequence goes on from QYAI01000017.1 coordinate 96,343, forward strand.
GTGATTGGATTCCGATTACGACCCCGAACGACAAGTATTTGACCGAGTTATTGGGGACGGTCAGGTAGCGGGCCTGCACCAACACCGGAATACTTTCATCTCATCTCAGGAGGGAGGCAGAGGCTTTGCCTCATCCGCACCAACCATGGCGGCGAATTTTCAGCAACATATGGGCGGCCCCGGACAGATGATGCAACAGAGGATACCGCAACAACGGCCGCCACAGGCAAATCAGGCGTCGCTACATGTTCAGCAAGTTATTTATAATGCGCTTAGTTCGCAAACCGGACCCCTCAGCGGGTGGCAGGCCCAAGTTCTAATCAATGAGCGGATAACCTTGATTTTCAACATGTGAGTCGTTTCTCGGCAAGAATTACACTCTTAGTTTCGATCCGCGTTGTGACTAACGTATGTTATTACCAGAATTGGAAATCTACGGCTTGCTAGCCAACACCAACCCAACGCGCCGCCTCTGCAGAAAATGGTCGAGATTGGTATAAAGTTCGAGAAGGAAATCTTTGAGAAATGTGCCTCGAAGGTAGGTGATCACAATCAGTTCGAAAAGCCGTAGCTAACTGAGGCAGGATCAATACAAGCACGAAGTTCAAGTGAAGCTCGAACAGTTATTGGAGAGAAGAAATCAGCAGCAGGCCAGCCTCCAACAAACAATTCAGCAACAAGCCCAAGCTCAGGCGCAACAGGTACAGGCCCAGCAAATGATGATGAACCAGAATATGCCAGGCCAAGGCATGGCCATGCCACAACAGCCTGGGCAACAAAGCTTCGCTCATCTTCAGCATCCCATGCAGGCGTCACCCCTTGCTGGACAGCAATCCCAACAGAACGCCATGGGAATGCAGAATCAAGGCTTATCTCAAAACCCTGCTCAGAATCAGCAACAAGCGCAGTTTCAACTGGCTATGCAACAGCAACAACAGCAGCAGAACCAATCTCAGCAGGCGCAAAACGTTCCTGGTAGACCCGGTGGGAATCAGCCAAACCTAACACCACAAGAGAGCTCATTAGTGTCTGATCTAACTAATAGATTAATGGCTCAGACTTCAGAAGAGGACAAGAACAATCTAAGAGCGAGGCTTCGGACACAGATGGATCCTGCTTCCATTCAAAAATGTCAAGTCCAAGGTATGGATCCGATCATCTTATACTTTCGACAGCAAGCCGTCGGTCGACTCCGCACCGAGAGAAGCGCTCGAGCCCAGCAACAACAGCAGCTCCAGCTTGCTCAGAATCAAAACATGCCATCAGCAACTCCAATGCAACAGCAAAGGTCTATGCAACCTAGTCCAGCTCAGGCAGCTGCAGCAACGGGTGCGGATTTTTCGTCCTTCATGGACAACATGGAGAATCTTGCCGCGCAGCAACAACAGCAGGGAGTCATGGCTGAACAGCAAGGGCAGATGGTAGTTCCGGCAAACAGCGGAGTACCAAGAAACCCTACTCCTCAACCCGGGGTTATGGCTGGTCAGAGCATGAATATGAACGACCAGAGAGGCGTGGCTAATGCTAACCCAAGGGCGCAACAGCAACAAATGTTCAATGCTCAGCAGCTACAGCAACAGCAGAGGATACAACACGTCCAAGCTCAACAACAACAGCATTCACAAGCCCAGGCTAGATTGAATGCCCAGAAGAATGCAGCGCAACTTCATGGACAACCTGGTGGTATGGGACCTGGCCCTGTTCCGCAGCAGAGCCCAGCCATGCAAACACTCAATGCGCCTATGAGAACACCATCTCAACAAAACCATCCCGAACTTCCACAAGCCAACCCAAATGCACAATTTGGGCAACCAATAGATCCACGATTTATGCAAGGAAACCAAAGGCAACCGGGGCAAACGAATGGTATGAATGCAGGCCTGAACCAGGCAATGTTTGCGAATATGGGTCAGGGCCTAGCTCCTGATAAGTTGAACGAAGTAGTCAACAAATGGAACAACTCGACAAACCCTGGCGCAAGACCGGGCATGCAAATGCAAAACCCGCAGGCACGACCTGGCATGCAAGTTCAGCAACCTGGTCAGATGAACACCCAAAATCAAGCAGCACAGTTCGCTATGGCGAATCCTGGGCAAAGACCACCTCCAAACATGATTGGCGTTATGAATCCGCAGCAGCAGATAATTCTACAACAGCAGATGGCAGCTTTACGGCCGGGCCAGATGCCGCAAAGAGCCATACCACAGAATGTTATCCAGATGGAGCAGCGCAATATGATGCAAATGGATGCCGCAGATATTCCTGTGATCTTCTTGACTCAACAAGGTATGCCTCAAGGATTTCCGCCAGAGATTAAGAAATGGGGCCAGTTGAAACAGTGGGTGGCTGCAAATCCAAATTTGGGACCGAATGCCCTAGAGGGCGTAAAGAATTTCCAAAGACTACACTTCCAACAGCTGATGCAGCGGTCGAGACAGCAACAGGGTCAACCCGGAATGCCTCAGAACCAACCAGGCATGCCAGGTGTTATGCAAGCAGGAGGCTCTGGTATGCCTGCGCCGGTTGCTCCAATGGGCCCTAATCCCATGATGAACCCGAATATGGGGATGCCTCAACTTCGCCAACCAACACCTCAGGAGATTCTAACTATTCGAAATCACCCAAGCGGGAAGTTGGCGAATGCGACAGACGACCAGATTCGGTCAATTTTCATGACTAACCAGGCCAAAGCACAAGCTCAGGCACAGGCAAATGGAGGGCAGATGAATCCTCAACAACAGCAAGACCAGCAAAGGCGGGTATTAGCTTTGCAGCAAATGAAGCAGATACAGCAACAGCAGCAGCAGCAGCAGCAGAATAACGGTCAACCTCAACCTGGCCAGGCTCCACAACCGAATATGACTGCTGTTCAAAATCAAACCAAGCCCATCCAAACGCCTCAATCGAAGCCTGCTCCAGCACCCAAGGCCGCTGCAACAAACACCACTCCGAATCAACCTGCGCGACCACAACCTAATTCTCGGAATGCAACTCAGAACGCCTCACCTGCTCCGCCGGTGAAGAGCTTAAAACGCTCGAACAGTGATGATGTTGTGGAAGTTCCAAATCCAAATGCGCAGCCTCAATCAGCCCCTCAGCTGATCCAGAATTCAAACAATGCACAACCTCGACCTAAGTTTACGCCAGCGCAACTTGCTCAAATGAATCCTGAGATGAGAAAGAGGTATGAGGCCATGATGAGAATGAACCCAGTTGGTCAAGTCGCCAATGGACAGAACACAATTCCTCCTGTGGAGCAAAACAAATTAAGGGAGATCTCAAAACAGGAGGAACAGGAGGGTCAACATAACCTACCGGACATTCATATGGATCCAGAGACGAAGCAGAAGATGAGGAAGATGCTTGAATCTATCGTCAGTCCTCTACAGAATGTCTCGCGGGTTGTGTCCAAGTGGTTCCAGTTGACGCTTGATGAGGAACAGGCAAGGAAGTTCTTTCGTGCAGTAAGTGAATTTCCACTTTAAACTAGGCATTGTTAACAAGTTTTAGCGTTACCGTCTAGCCAAACAATTCCAAGATAATCAGATGACACGACCAAAGGAGAACTTCTCCATCTTTCCTCAGGAGGTGGAACAAGCACGAGCATTGCTTGGAAATATGGTGAAGGATCTTACTGCCAAATACCCAGATCTGAAGAAGCCGAATGCGACAAAGGCCCAGGCACTACCTCAGTCACAACCATTACAGACTGGGCAGCCACAAACACCATTGAATGCTGCAAATCTACAACAGCAGCAGCAGCAACTCAACAAATTGGCTCATCAAAGATCCAACAGTCGTAGCTCCCACACCCCAGCTGCCCCCACATCCACCCAACCTCCATTTCAGCTTGGTGCGACATCTCCTCACGGAGCTCCTGTTTATGCGCCGAAGAATAGTCTTGACGTGGACAAATTGCATATCCCAGCCCGGAAGAAGCAAAAGCAATCAGCTGCGCCCGGTCAAGGAACTCCTGGATCAATATCATCGCCTCAAGTTGCCAAAGCCGCTTCTCCTGAGATGAAGCGACAACAGCAGCCAGACACAAAACCACAACAAAGACCAGCCTTGTGTTGTAAGGAGCCGGACTGTGAACGCCATCAAATCGGTTTTGACAATGAGGAGGATCTCAAGAAGCACACTCAGGAGGAACATATTGGTCCGCTGGAGAACCCAGACAAGTTTGTCCAAGATAATCTGGCTGCTCTATTAGGATTAGATGCTCAAGGTCAACCAAAGAAATCTGTAGCCACTTCAATTCCAGAACCAGCACCAAAGATGACGACCACCAATTCGAGACAGGGACAGACGCCTACGATCAAAGCCGGGACACCTTCAGCTGCTACACCTATGATGCGCCAAGCTTCGATGAATCGACAAGCAAGCGCAACTGGAGCCAAACCCAATGCCCCTTCAAAGGGAACTCCGGCAAAAGAGGCACCAACGAAGGTACCAGAAAAGGACATCAAACAGAGAGAGAATCAAACTCCTGCGCCAGAGTTCGATTCTTGGGCTGATGCGATGATTGATCCTACTGAGCTGTTTGGAGTATTCCAGCAGTTTGAAACTGGAGCTGGTGGGGCGATATCAGATATGAATGTCTTCCGAGGTATTACTCCAAATGATACCCCGGAATCGAGCAAGGACGGGGTTTCCGAACCAAACAGCGACATATCGGATGGTGTAGGACTTGATATCAGTCTCGATCTTATGGACAGCAGCTGGCAACCCTTTGGGCCAAGCGATACTGAGGGATTAGGAGATTTAAACTTCGCCATTGCGAGCGACGAGGATCTTATGATATTTGATGAGGAACCTCTCGGTTATTCAACGTTCGATGATATGGATACATCGATGTTTGAGAAACCATTTTCATTTGACACTGCATTATTTTCATTGGACGTTTGAGGGCTTTTTTTCTGCGATTCCTCATAGATTTTAAATATTTGGGACTGGAGGCGTTTGTCACATGCCAAACCATGAGGTGGAAAAGGACGGGGGGAGATATACCATCAAAAGCATGGCGTTTAGGATTTATGCGGGGACAGGATAATCATGTGTCTATGTATTCTGAAGAGGATCTTCCTCAGCGGCGTCGTTGCAACTCATAGCGAGGATAATTACGCTGTGTATTTTGGGGACAGAAGGAATGTATAGCTAGCTAAATAAAGATGCATATTTTGCCGTTCAACTAGAGGGTTTTGATTTGGTCTTCGCAAGATATTTGTGGGCTATGCAGAAGTAAATGTGTCGGGATCCACGATCAAAGGATTGCCACTACGAGACAAGAGTGCTGAGGCTTAACACGACGCTGCAGGCGGGCGGGCGGGCGTACCTGCAGAGGGCACGGACCACGCGGCTTGCCCTCTCCACGCGATTGTCTTGGAGCTTCAAGCTCCCATGGCGCGACTTGTAGAACCAAACACATTGGTTGGTCGCCAAAGACTATTTGCGACGCTTCTTACTCAGACTGCCAAAGATCGAGAATAAGAAGGCTGCAGTAAGAGAATACCATTCCACGCTCTAAAGAAAGTAATAGTGGCTCACGCGTACCTGCAGCTCAGTCTCCGAGTTGCCGTCTACGAGCGCACCTTCACATCACACGAAGAAAAAAAAAAGGACTGTGATTTGATTCCCGCCTGCTACGATGATGACTTCTCCGTCCAAGGGCGCTCCTCTCGCCTCACTCCCGAACAAGAAGAATCTTCCATTAAAGTTTACCTTCAGCACGAAAACCCGCAGCAAGGAAGAAGTGGTTAAGTCCCAGGATGATACCCGCATGGTTAAAGATTACCATAAGCGGGTCTTGGACGAGGGTCATGATCTAGAAGGTGAGGAGGATGAGGCCCCGAAGAAGAGAATGAGAGTTTCCATCGGTCCTAGAGATGGAAATATGAACGTTTGTGCGAGCCATTCCGACTCTTCGCTTGTTCAACGATTTACCGAGCGTCAGCAGCACGGTTTCTTGAGTGGAAAGTCGCCTCAGCTTCGTCCAGTCTCTTCTGGTTCCGTGAGTCCTCTCTCCTTTTCAGCCGAGTGTTATGGATAGCTAATGAGCAATACTTCGTAGAATCACAGCCTGCCACCCGAGCCGCTGGATTCATATTCTTCCTCGAATTCTCACTCACGCACAGTGTCAACCTCGTCGTACATTTCTTCCAGATCTGTATGCTCTATTTGCCCTGTCTCAGACTTGTAGAGAGCTAATTGGCAAACAGAATCAGAGTCAACAGGATCAGAATCAACAGGATCAGAGCCAACAGGTTCAATCGCTTCATCCACCCTCTTCATCAGGGCTCCATTCACGCAGTGCTTCGAATTCATCCCAGGTCTCTTCTGCAAGTCAATTTAGTTCTCTGGGCTTGCATTTTATCTCCAATGCTGGTGATAGCTCCGAGGGTATGGAATTGTATGCTTCGCAGACCATGTTGTGGACTGAGGGTAGTGAATTTGATGTGTCCCAAAACACAGTTTGGACCGAGGGCAGTGAATTCGATGCCTCGCAGAGCACTGTTATTACTGAACCTAGGGAGGGGTTTGATTTCCCTGTAGTAGCCGCTACCACAGGCACAACTCGTATCCTATCCCGCACCGAGGCGGAGAAGCGGCAGAAGATTCACGAGGTGCGTCTGCTTCTCCGTTTTCAAAACCTCGCTAATGATTTTACAGCTCACTTATAAATTGAGGGTCAAGCTTGCCTACGCAAAATACAAAGTCGACACCAATCAAATCGATGTACCATTCCAGGAGCTAGAACTTCGCCATGTCCCGTCGCCAAAAAGAGGAAAAATCTCAATCAAGCCCAGAGAGATCACTGATTTTGCCATTGCCAAATGGCAAAAGGACAGAATTATGCTCGAGACTAGGGAATTAGCCAATACTCGACTCCCCATTACACCCGACGGTCTACAAGCTAAGCTATGCGACTTTGGATTCAATACCTTGACTCCCGAGAAGGCCAAGCCATCACCTCCCACCTCCGCAAAACCTCCAATGTCTCCCACATCCCGCCTCCGCGATCTAGGGTTCGATACAGACTCTTCATCCGATGAATCAGACGATGAATTACCACCTAGAAAAGCCGCACCATACAACTACTGGACTAGCCGCACCAACCTACACCCTTCGCTACTTCTTGATCCGGATGTCGATGCATGTGATGGACTTTTGAGCTTGAGTCGGGGATGAGACTGACTTAATCGATGTATTTTATTGTTGGGCTGGTGTTTGGAGTTCCAACTGGCTTTTCCTTACTGGCGCAGAGGGATGGATGATACCCACTTGATGATGATGATTGCGGAAATGCCTCGACTTGTATGTAATGGATTAATACTTGTGTTACGTAGTGGACTGTTCATATCCAGAATGGACTTCCTAAGATGATTTTTGTGGATTCTGTGATTCGTACTTGTGTGAGATGATTACACTTCAAAGGTGAATGATATGAGACAATTGGATCGGTTGGAAATTAAGCTGGGATTTCAGCTTGGCTTTTAATGGACTTAGTATAGTAACTCGACCATTCCCACTTGCAAGATTTCAAACAGCTCTTGAGGTATTCAGAGTCGTTCTCCAAGAGCTGAGAGACTTACGGTCAGAAAGGTTTAAACTTCATGATAAGACAGATGCATGTCTGGGAGGGAATTTTGCAATTTACTTCCCCGTCTCCATCTCTGTAGATTATTTGTGCAGGCTGCAAGTATTCATCTCGTACATAATTCATTATCTCACATTGCAGCCACTCTGGGTATCAAAATCAACACAAACCTAACTAGAGCCATTCAGCCCTTACCACCAATCAACCTCCTCATCTCACTAGATTCTCTGAGCCATTCATCCTGATCTCTCTCTTCATCCTCCTCAGCACCAATCCAGAAACGACCACCTTCTAAAGCTCGCTGCTGTAATTCCCAATCGATATCTTCTTGTTCACCAATCATTTCGGGTTCATAGGTTAAGGCTTGCAGAGCGGGGTCGATAAGGGGGTCTAAAGTAGGCCGGCCGACCATACTCCGAAGATGTGGAGGAGGATTGTGAACCGCACTTTGGAGATGTACTTGTAAATCGTAATCTCGAATGAACATGTGTGTGCATCCAAGCATTGGACAAGATATATTCCTCATTGGATCAGCGGATTGGGATACTCCTAACAGATGATCGATTGCAGATGCTTTGGGGACACGTTTCTTGGAGTGTCTCTTTGACAATTGTTCTCCATTCTCGTTGTCAAAGTTAAAAGATGATGCCGGTACTTTATTCCGATTGTTGATAGTGGGAAGATTGAGATGCGCAGTGCGGATGTGGTCAATCAAGCTCTGCTTAGAAACAAGCTCACCCCCACAACCAAGCTCGTTGTTAAATCCTGGAACGTCTGGATGGTCAATGATGCCAAAAGTCCCGCAGATAAATCGCTCGCCCATATGTGCAGTTCGAATGTGAGTCTGAAGATTGTTGGCTTTGGTGAATGCCTTGTCACAACCTAGGTATGTACAATTGTGGGTTTTTCGCTCCTCCAGGCTTTTACCAGAGTGCCGAGTATCAATGTGTTGAAGGAGGTCTTGCTGAGATGAGCATTTTAGGTCACAGAAGATACAATTGGCATGCTCTTTGCGAATATGAGCATCAAGTTTGGCTTCTGATGAAAAGCTGGGATTTATGGGGGTACCATCTGCGGAAAGCACATCTGGGATGGTACATTCGGTGCAGAAGAAACGAGGTCGAGAGGCTCCATGGATGCGGTCTATGTGTTGACGTAGACCGGTTGCACCATCAAAGCCAGCATTGCATCGTACATTGGTGGTGGGGTCGATGTATGTACATGAGAAAGGCGTTAGGTTCAAATGGTCCGACTGGACATGGCGTTGAAGGGTTTGATGCTTGCGGAAAGTCTGATTACATGGTGGAAAATCCGTACAACGGAATCTATCTCGACCTTTGTGAGCTTCCTTATGCCGTTTGAGGCGGGTTGAAGTCATGAAACTCTTGTCACAGCCTTCAATATCACAGCGATATTCTCGTTCCTTGGTGTGGGAGCCCTTAATATGGTGCTGGAGGTGTTTATCTTGGAGATACGCTTTGTCACAGTCATCATATGGACAGATAAACGGCCTCTCATTCGTATGGGATCTTAAATGAGCCGTCAATCTCGCGGGTCGGTTAAAAGTTTTCGGACATCCATCGTAGGTGCATTTAATAGTCTTCAATTCGGACGGGAACTTTTTGCGTGCGGGAGAGAATGGAGTAGTGGGTGTATCTGCGGTCTTTTCATCTTCCGAAGACTCATATAGTTCTCTTTGGTACTCGTCCTCCTCATCTTCCTCATCCTCATCCTCTTCGTTTTGTGCGAATCCGCTGGTGGACGGCTTTATTTGAGGATTGATGATAGGATCAATTCGAAGTCTCTTCGTAGATTCCTCTAGTAAAGCTGTTGCCTTCCTCTTTCTGGTCTTGGAAGGCATTGCGAAGTAGAATTTGGATCGCTGCCATCTGCTTGAATTTGTACGGAAAAAAAATGTGTGAGAAGTTTGAACATTCAGTGTGGCGGTGCGCGCTAGCGACCGCGCTAAACCTTAATTTTGAAGGCTCTTGGAGCTTTCAAGGCGCAAAAGTCGGCGGTGCTTCCAACGTCAACAAAGCACATTTCGCGATCTCTTCCGCAATCTCCACGAGCTGTCAATATAATCAATAGTATCTTGCAGCTTCTTAGACACAATGTCAGACGGTGAAGATGGTGGCCACGATGGCGGGTAGGTTGCGACTTTGTAAAAATTTCCCAAAACAAGAAACTGATCCAATGTTCCTCAGATTTTCTCCAGCCTACGATGATGAGCCCGAATACGACCCAGATGAGCCCGTAGAGCCCGAGCCATTTGATCCAGATGTCGAGACCAATGGCCAAGTTGACGATATTGCTGTTGGTCAAAACCCAGATCAGCTTTTAATGACTGGTGACCGTGGAGTTGTTGTTTCGGGTGACCCAGCTGCTGCTGCAAATAGAAAGACTGGTGATAAAGCGCCAAAGGATAAGAAGATTCCGAATGACCAGCGGACAACTACGCCGTACATGACCAAGTACGAAAAAGCTAGAATTCTTGGTACAAGAGCACTTCAGATTAGGTCAGTCACTACGCATGGATATCGAAGAGCTCTTTGTAGCAGGGGCTGATTATAGAATCACAGTTTGAATGCGCCTGTGCTGGTTGATTTAGAGGGAGAAACCGATCCATTACAGATTGCTATCAAGGAGTTGCGGGAGAAGAAGATACCCCTGATTGTACGAAGATATATGCCAGACGGCTGGTAAGTTCGATAAATTTAGAATATGCCACATTAAACTGACAACTTCAAAGGTATGAGGATTGGACTTGCGAAGAGCTCCTTCAATAAGTAGACATGATACAGGCAATTCTGCATAGCAATGGTGCTGCATGGCGTAAAAATGGCGTTTGGTAGGAGACTTGAGATGCTGTTAATCACGAGCATAATTGAATACCTTGAAACTTCACTTTGCTGGCTTAGTGCAACGGTTTTTGATATCAAGACAGAAACCCGAAAGCCGCAATATCTCCGACACTCATTGGGATCTAGTGCCGAACATGGCTGGAAAACCCCCAAGCTATCGCGGGGTTGATGAGGGGCGGCCTCGACCTTAAAACATCACGCAGAAGTCGAAAATAAACAACATAAACCATCCTTCATCTTCTTCCCTTGATTCAATTGATCATCTTCATCATCATCAAGATGACTTTTAAGACTACAGCTACCATCGCCTCTTTCGGCGGCAAATTCCTAAAACTAACTCACAATGCCAGCAGCACAGGTTGCGAAATGGCTTTGAATCTATTCCTCCCAAAAAGCGCCGAATCTTCTGTCCATAAAATCCCCGTACTCATCTATCTCTCTGGTCTCACTTGTACTGGAGACAACTGCTCTGAAAAGGGCTTTCTTCAAGCCACCGCCAGTGCCAAAGGAATAGCAATCGTCTACCCAGACACCTCACCACGTACTCCTTCTTTCCTTTTCCACACCCACTTCTTCCATGCATACTAACAATTCCTCAGGAGGTCTCAAGATCGCTGGCGAGGATGACAGCTATGACTTTGGCTCCGGAGCCGGATTCTACATCAACGCGACGCAAGAGCCATGGTCCAAAAACTACCACATGGAGACCTACGTCACGTCGGAGCTCCCCAAAGCGCTGTCCAGTTCCTTTCCTTTCTTGGACTTCTCACGGGTATCAATCACGGGCCACTCGATGGGTGGACATGGGGCTCTCACCCTCTATCTCAAGAACCCTGGGCTGTATAAGAGCGTCTCGGCATTCGCGCCAATCGCAAATCCGAGCAAGTGTCCCTGGGGTGAGAAGGCGCTCAAGGGGTATCTAGGAGAGGATAGGCAGGAGTGGAAGAAACATGATGCTACAGAGTTGGTGAAGGGGTGGGAAGGGAAACTGGATGTTCTGATTGATGTTGGCACTGGAGACAATTTTTATAAGCAGGGCCAGTTGCTTCCGGAGAATTTTGTGGAAGCAGCGAAGAGTGTTGGGAAGGAGGGGGGGCTGGTGGTGAGATATCAGGAGGTAAGTTTCTAAAAAGGGTTAAAGGAGATGTGCTCACTGAGAAGGGTTATGATCATTCGTACTACTTCATCTCGAGTTTTGCGGCAGATCACGTCAATCATGCTGCGAAGTATCTGTTTGCGTAATAAGTTTGCATTCTTGCTCTTCCATATCGAAGCTTATAATTGTAGAAGCGAGACCTCCTCGAAACAAAAGCTATAGATATGTGCTGGTAACGAAGATTTCTGAGACTTTTCTTCGTCAGAACACTTCTAATAATGTGACAATAACGATGCAAAGTATGTGGGTATCTCTAGCCTTGTTGCACAGCAACTTCAACAGTCATAGCCTCGTGATTCGTAACATGGTAAGAAATTTGAACTTTTCAGCTGATCCTCCGTTCAACCATCATTACCTGCCCATTAATGATGTTTTCCTTCTCTCCCGACTTCCGCTTCTGTTCTGCATCGAGTTCTCGCTGTATCCGGTAGTACGCAAGCTTTTCGAAACTGCTCAAAGCTTTCCACCAATGTCTTCCAGCTTCATGTTCAGCTATTCTCCCCAATAGATGAACAACTTTCATCCTAACGTCTCTATCTTTGTGGAAAAGCCCTAAGGCAATATAGAAAAGACCAGCGTGAGACTCAGGGGCAACAGTGAGAAGTTGACAAATTTCATCGTACGAATGAAGATATTTAGAAAGAGCGGTATAGATTTCTCGACTCCCACTTGGAGTGAGTTTTGTCATTCGGAGTCGATCGTGGAGATGATGAAGGTCAACTGCCTTGAGAGGTCGAAAGTTATATAGTTGAGCGAGATCCTGAGTCTGTCAGAGTCAATCAATATAATGTATCGAAGATCTTACCTGTTTGAAGCTGAAGTAACTCCGAGTGTTTCTCCAGCCCTCAATTCGATGTACTCCACCCGCCAGCTCTTTCAACTTAGAAGGCTCATCGCTCCAAACATATCCATGACCTGAAATATTCTCATTCCCTGGCTCTACTTGTTCAACCCCGATATAAAGAGCACTGGCTCCATAGACAGTCTCCTCGAAAGCGGCAGCAACTCTTGTAAACTTCTCAACCCAGTCTCTCCATTTTGCGCGGATGACTCCTTCACCATGTCGCGCAGCTACACTTCGTAGTACATCTGCCATAAATGCGTTATCACCTGTAGGATCTGATGCTGCATTTGCTCCAGATCCTGTATTGACTGCACTTGCGTAGCTAGGGTTTTGAGATTGAAAGCTCGCCAATCCTTCGGTGATCGGTGCCGCTTCAATCCTATTACTGATCTTCATGCGTCCAGTGGGCAGGTCGCAGAGTACGTCCCACCATTCTGGGTGAAGCTCAAAAGTCGGATTTGTGACGCCAGCTAAAAATCCAGGGACTTTCAAAAGATCATCTATCTTGCTGAGATCTGTGTAAGGGAAAGCATGTCGTGTAAAGCCACGCAGGATTCCTCCTGAAGCCAAGGCGCAGGCAGCAAGCACAGCTTCTGCAACCTCACCCGAAGGCCGATTGTGCCCCAGAAAAATAACACGCTTCTGAGTCAACATGGCGTTGACTAAAACGATGATCGGATGTGTATAAGCGCCACTTGTCGTAAGATGTGGATGTAAGGCGAATGGTTGTGGTGATTTTGTGTGTGGTTCGGAAAAGATTTGGATGAGTTTGATCAACGAAAAGTCGCCAACTGTCTCCGGGGAAATAGCGACCGGAACTTTGATTGGAATAGGTATCCCGTTATAAACAACTTTCGTCTCAAACTCATGTGTGTCTCGGGGTACAGAGTATGTCGAGTGGGCCTGCACATGCGCTTTTGTCCCATTTCGAGTCAAGTGTTTCTCAGGACTATCCACTAAGGAAGCAATATCGTCTAGTGCTTCTCCTCTATCTTCGGCAATTCTCATTTGTATCATTTGCTCAAACTTCTCAACAAACAAGTCCTTGTTCTCACTTGCCTGTAAGAGATGTCGTTCAAGGAGACTTATTCTAGGCATGAGTGATAAATCCATATTATTTACGGCTTGGTATAATGACGCCAGCGTCGTTGGGTGTGGTGATTTAAAATATTCATCAAGAGCTAATAATAACAAAGGCTAGAGTTATGTTAGCACAGCCCACGAGTTGTGGTTGTACAAGCACAGACCTTATAAATATGCAAGAAAGGATGCCGCGTGCATATAGCCATGGCCTTGACCACAGCTCCTCTCTTTGCCGTTTTGTCCTGCTTGGTATTTACCAAGTTTAGAACATAGATTAGAGGAGGGCCTTCTCCTCCTTCCGGTTCGCTTTCATCTGAATCTTCAGCGGAATCGTCCTCTACGTCCTCCTCATCATCTCCAGATTCGATATCATCAGGATCCAGTAAGCCTGCAGCACGGTCCCTTCTCCTCTGCCGCCGCCGCCTACTTTCCTCTTTCAATTCAGCCTCCTCCTCTTCTTGACTTGTATCTTTATGCAGGAAGAATATTGTCCAGTCTTGATTCCGCACATGTGCTTGATCGGGTAACATCAATTCTGCAAGCATATGTTCGTCTCCTGTAATGGCTACGGGAAATTGATGTTCCATTATGGGCCCTTTATCTATATCAAATGAAGCAACCAAAATATACTCGACATGATTTTCCGTCTCCCCACGCGGATACTGCGAGCGAAGCCTTCTCTTGGGATGTGCATCGGGATTGTATCTTCGAGGGACTGAGAGAGACGAGTGCTGAGACGACACACCGCTGGAGGGGGTCTTCGAGTTTGTACTCGGATCTGAAGTACGATCGGTATCTATCATGGGAGGATTTGGAGACCTTGAAGGTCGTCTTGAATGCCGCGACATGGTGGAAGGAGATCTCGAGGATGGAAAGGAACTCAGTGAGGTTCTGCGATGTGGAGCAAAGCTGCCATTGGAGTTCCGGGTGGTATTTGACGTGTCAAAAGCGCTCGCCGCTCTCGTGATACTGGGACGTTGCATGGTCGCCATGTTGGCAATCGGACTCTTATAATACGAATCCATTCCCTAGGCTATGACCTCTCGGGAAAAGGACAATATCTGCGACGTTGAGGCACGCTTACAGGGTTCTATAAGCATCAAAAGTCGGGGATCGTGCAGGCAGGCGGTGGGTGTTGCCCTTGCTGGCCCTTGCTGCTGCTTCTTCCGGAGCGCAGATCGCATGAGAACAATTGTTGAAGCGGTGAGCTTCCCGGCCAGGAGATGGAATGATGGGAATATATATTAAAATGTTTATATCAAGCGCTTAGAAGCAGATTGAAATGTTTTGGCCATCCAGAACCCTTCACATCTGTACCCCTGACAAGGATAAACGTGGGAAAGACGGGCCAGCCTATTGTCTGAGAGCACTGGCCGTGGAGCCAGATAGCCGGTGCTTCGCGGCCTTACCTACCGTTTGTTTACTTTTCGATTAGCAGCCGATCTACAACTCAAAAACAACGACCTTTTCCTGTTTCAAGAAGCATTACACACTCGCATTGGCCATCTCGTTGAGCTGGACAGCCCTCCCGTAGTATACCATCGTAGCGCTCGAAGACGGAGATTCCAGCCCTAGTTTGTCCCATACCTCGCCATTGCCATCAAAACAATCGCTAACAATTACAAGGAAATGACGACCTCCTATAAACCTTCGCCTCTTTCCTATGGCTCTCCCAGAGCATCCCCGTTCCGACGACCAGAGAGCCCTGCATCTCCATCGCCGCTGAGGCAATCAACACCAAACCCCTTTCCAACCAAAATGGCTACTGTGACAACCACAACAACACCCTCGAGACTAGCACGCATTTCAACTCCAGCAACAGAAGAGACGGAACAGACATGGACCCCGCGAGGTCTTGCAGCACCGACATCGCGAGAGAGGGAAACTTCACCAAGCCGTGTTGCGAATACTAGTCCTGGATTTGGAGGCATGCTTGCCCGGTCAAACACAGACAACAATGCGCTCTCGAGACTACAGCCTGGACAAATTAGAGAGCTACGAGAAGGCTTTCAAATTTTGGATCGAGATAGCGATGGACAGGTTGGTAGAGATGATGTTGCTGACATGTTGACTCAATTAGGTCGGTATTAACTCTATGTATATGCTTTCGAACTAACCCCCTCTACAGGTCTTTCAGCGAACACCTCGGATGTCACAACGTTCTTTCCTCCATCAAGTCCACAAAACATTACTCTACCCGCATATCTCAACTCAGTAGCAGGCTTACTCGCTTCCCTATCCCCCTCATCTGAACTTCTCTCGGCCTTTTCCGCATTTGATGATGATGATAGTGGACAAGTCGACCTTGCTGAGCTTCGGGATGCATTACTTCATACAGCTCCTGATGCGGGGGAGAAGCCATTGACGGAACGAGAGATTGATAAAGTAGTGAACGGATTTACGGGACGGCGAGCGTTTGGGAAGCATACAGGAGGTGGGCTTGGAAAGCGAGGAGAGGTATTCAAGTACCAGGAATTTGTTGCAAGCGTTGCCGGGGGAGCAAGTAATGATGGTAAGGGAGGTAGAGATGATGAGTAGGTAGTACTCGGCAGCCAATTTCGTATAAGGAAGAACATGCAATGATTGATAATGAATTCTGATAATGATTCAATGGTTGTCTGCTTGCTTTGTCATGATTGTAAATAAGCCCTGTTACGTGCACAGGAAGAAATGAGATTACATTACTCTAATAAGGCATACCCTATCACTAACTCCTAAAGGTGTGTTGCTAGGACAAGCAAATAAGAGCAAATGACAAGACTTTCGGCAAGAAATTATACGAAGAGCTACTCTCATTACTTAGAATTCGAAAGAAGACAAGCTGCCTTCAATTCTCTGGCTGGTCCAAAAAATACTCGAGACAAACGCCTTTTCCATTATTATATGGTTGTGGTATGCAAATGCCTTGCTAGTAATGAGAATGAAATGTCTAGTACACTCGTAAATCATAAGTCATCTTATCATCTAGCTCATAAACTGTATCCCCATTACGATTCCTTCTTTCTTTCAACATCTCTGTTGACATCCCAGGTCGGCGCCTTACTCATCGTTTTCTTTCGCATCATAGCCATGATATCCTTTTCCATTTGCTCGCTACCTTTCTCTAAATCTCGATCTTCTTTATCGTATCTGGCCTCTGTTCTCCTCTCCCAGATGTACCAGACTGCCACAATCACAACGGTGATTGGAACGGTAAATGCCCAGTAGATCCAGAACTTGTTAGATAATATTGTACCCGGACTTTGGAAGTTGAAGAACGTCATGGAGAAAACAGAAGCAAGATATGCACCAGGGAGAAAGACGGCGCCCAAGAGTGAGATGGTTTTCATTGCTGCTGAGTCGCGTTTTGAAGCGTAGCCTAGCTTGCGCTGTTCTCCCGCCATTTTAAAATTGAGCTTACTTTCTTTTTGGGCAATGATATTATATAACTGGCAGTTATTAGTGTCTGAAGGACTTGATATGAACATTGACTTACAGCACTTCTCTGGATGTCTAATCTTTGTAAGGTAGTATACGCATAGCTTTCTATGCCCCGCAACTTAACTCTGAAGAATTGCATTCGAGACCCCATGCTAGCGTGTAGCTTCATCATGCTTTGATCCTTCCTTGAATCAGGCAACTTACTTTCAAATTTCTGCATCGTCACTTCAATCTCGCTCAATATCTGAAGGTAGGCTTTTGGTCGTTTCCAGAGTACTTGAGAATGGCACTCAACCAGATCTCTGTTAACAGCATCCAGATCTACTACGCCTTCTTTGGTGACATAGCCTTCTCGCTCTTCAATTTCACTGCGCATGCTAACAGCATGTTCCAGTCTCCTGAGCCAGTCACGCGCATCGCGTTGCTTGATATCCGTCTTATAAGAAACATCATGCGAAAATATGATAATAGGGAGAAGGAGCGGGTGTCCTACTTGAAGAGTACAAGCCTTGAGATGCCTGATACACTCAACGATATCAGAGCTTGCCGTTCCTTTGCAGAATCCCGTTGTGATTCCATTATTGATATCGTGCGAGAGCATGAGCTCCCACCCTCTAGTTTTGCCTTTTTTTCTCACGTCACTCTTGCGAAATATCATCTGCAAATGCGGATTTATCTCATCTTGGTCCCATGCGGCCCAGAAGAAGGGTCCCACCACACTTGTACTTTCGATTGCTCGATATGGAAGATTTAATGTTACCACCATTGACTTGTATTGTTCGGGCTGGAGGCTGATGACATGAGGAGCAAAGGTTTCGGGGTGTTGCGCATCTTTCTGGAGTCTTGATATCGTCAGGCTGTTTAATCCAATAGAGATTTTAGACTTACATCATACGAAGACATGCAAATCGAGTAACTCCATCTGGGAGCTTGGGTGGAGCAAAAACACCCTATAGTTCGGAGTAGTCAGCGGTCTGTCTTCCGTTCATTGAACTCGCGCATGCTTACTCGTCGATGGAGATAATTCTGGAACTCGTCCGCAGTCAATGGGTGTTCTTCAACCGAGTTGTGTTTGGGATCCTATTTGGGTTATGGGTTGACACAAACTTGAGCTGAATTGGAAGCTCACTGAATAGGAGAAAATCTCTAGGTAGGTTGTAGCTTCTATGACAGACTTGCACCTGCCAACATTGGTTTCGAATAAGTAGTCCTCCATCGCACCTTTTTTTCACCTAGCAGTGATCCTTCCTGATAAGAGGCAGTTGATGGAATGGAAATTGGTGTAGATGACCAGATCGTGGACGAGTGAGACTACTCGGCGTCTCCCGTGGAGCTGCAGAAAAACAAGCCCAACCCCGCCAAGACAATTGCTGTTGCTGATGGTGGGGGCTCTGAAAAAAGTGGTTGGACACGCTCTGGGCTATTTGGTTGGGGCTCGTAAAGACATGGCGGCCCTGTCCCGACGGAAACGTGCCGCGAGCAATGCAGAGTTCAAATTGAGGAGAGACATGGAGAATTTTCGGCCACGATGTATCAAGGTTCATTTGACAAGTCTAATCATTGGCGATACATAAAACTCGATGTTTGGACAGATATATCACAGAGGAGGTCTACTTGTACCGTCCTAAGCTTCACAGAACAATTCAGTAAATCAATGTATACAAGTACAATTGAGAAGGTCTGGGTACATCGTTCCGAGCATTAAAAATTAAGTGATAATCCTGGTCATTGTCCTTCGGCATTCCCGTCCGATCCACTGAAATTTCACCTCGGTACGATCAGCAAGTGGTATCATCCAAGTCTAAACTCCTCTCGCTATGCAGTTGATAGTACAATCACAGGTTTACAATCGTACCCTTCCCTCTTGTCGGCTACCGCTGCCACCGAACCAGCGGGTGAAATCACTACCACTGCGGCTGGATTCTGCTTCGACATTACCTCCCATCCTATCCAATGAGTTAGTATGTGACGTTAATATTTTTCTGGGGGCAGATAACGAGTTGGAGATCCAAGTTCGAGCAGACAGAAGTGCTCCTGAGACAACCTTCCAGCTTCCGGCCTGACGGAAAAT
Organism: Arachnopeziza araneosa; assembly: GCA_003988855.1. Lineage (NCBI taxonomy): Eukaryota > Fungi > Ascomycota > Leotiomycetes > Helotiales > Arachnopezizaceae > Arachnopeziza > Arachnopeziza araneosa. Next base: position 115,378 of record QYAI01000017.1, read on the forward strand.
AGCAGCCATTTGGTATAAGAAAAAGCTTACCACTTGGGTCGTTTGAAACCTTCACCAACGTTCTGGAGCCATTTAGGCGTTTGAACGGTATCAATTGTGTTTTTCACACGATGTCCAAAAGCTTCGAAGAAGTTCTCCTCTTCAGGATCAACTTCCATTCGCTGAGGTGGATCTGGCCGTGGTCTTGAGGTTGACGATTGCCCTAAAGCTCGAGATCGCTCAGCCGGAAGTGATGATGATGCACGTGTGGTGTGACTATTCGGATTATTCGATGTTTGACGACGAGTTGAGGCTTGTCCAAGATGACCGAGCGAGGAGGCGCCCTGCAGTTCTCGCTCTATCAAGTCTCGACCCTCACGCCAACTACCTGTTCCATAGCCAGTTTCATTATCTTCATCATCGTCGTCAATAACTCCGCTAAATCCAAAACAGCTTTTAACCTTCCCGTACAGGCCAAAGAGAGTTGCGCATACGGGTATCAAGATGAAGCATGGGAAAAGCCAATCAAGCCATGCTCCAAGTGGAGTCTGAGTGATAAGACTCCCCAAAAATTCATAGAACACAGTCTCTCGGTACACATCAGGATCGAGAAATGTGATGAAATTGAAGGCCAAAGGCACACTCAATTTAGCCACTTGCATGGCATACCACATTGCACTTTCCCCGTGGGTGTTTCGCCGGACCAGAGCTCGTCCTCGCCAAACTTTCACCTCAGTAAGAGACGTAAGTGCTGCAGCACACATGTACAATATCCAAAAAGCTGCAATAACCTGGCCAGCAAACCCAATCATTCCGTGGCCGCTTATTGGATGATGAATCACTGTAATAGCGATGATTGAGAACCAAGAATTGATAGGCTTGATGACTTCAGACCAGACAATACAAAAGGAAGCTAGAGATAAGAAGACTCCTAGGGCGCTCTTTGAGTATGGAACAGCATAATACCTGTAGATGAATCGTGTGCGAGGCGTGAGAAGAGTAACGCGATCCCAAGCAGTGGCATCTGGCGATACGGGCCCAATCTCGATTCGACCAGATGATAATGAGTCCAATATTGCCTGAGTTTCTGTAGCCGAATGTAGAATATAATCCCACTCATCAAGATATCGAGTACGGGTATATCTAGCTCTCGTAATATCTCGACTGAGGTCCGCTAAATATCGCTCTGTAATCACATGCGGAATATTAACATGAGGGGCAGACATTCGTCTGGACAAAGTTCGAGGTCTCGATTCCGGCAGATGTGAATCATCGGCCAGCTCTTCAATCCAGTCCCTGAATTGCACGGCAGAACCAGTTTTGCGCTGCACCAACGCCGCAACTTGCGCCTCAAGGTCTTCAAGATTCTGTATCGCATCTTCCATCTTCTCATGAACTTTGGCGGCGCTAGCTTGTATGCGCCTCAATTTCCCACTTATACTAGCACTTCGAAAAAGGCGTCGTGGTATTGCGACTAACCCATGTCCCATCAGGTAGATGGCCAGCATCAAACCCCAGAAATATCCTAGTGCCATAACCAATCCTTTCAAAGAATCAAGGCTTGCGCCAGATTGTATAAATATATAGATCATTCCGAGGATTCCAGCTCCCAATACCAGAGCATAGTATTGTGCATTCACGCGCAAAGCATAGACTAAACGCTTCTCTGATTCTCGGTATCCAGCATCAGCATACTCGGCCAGTATAGGTAAGATAAACCTAGTTATTCAGTATATATCGCGCAGTATTTAGATGATTTCCATACCATGTTAGAGAGAATGTAAGCCAGTATGAGATCCTCCACGACACCAGAAGCAACGTATGAGGAAGCCGTATGCCTCTGCTTCCAGCGTCTTCGTCCCCAGGATTAGGTTCGAGATCTATAGATGCGAGATCTATTGGCACGAGAAGTATGATACTCGCTGGTAGCCCAAGCGCAAAAAATATAGGGACGAGGAGGTACGCTGGGGTTGTCCTCAGCGGTAAGTAATGTCTTAGAACGAGAAGGACAATAAGGACAATGAAGAGTAAGGAGACCAGAGAAAATATCTCAGATCCAATAGGCGAAGATGACGCCGTAATTTTCAGCATAATGTGCGCGATGGAATTCGACTTTCCATAGGTAGATTTGGTTGTCTAATGTTGATCGAGGAATGACGAGGCCAGAACCGACTTGGCCGGTCAGAGCCTCATCCTCTTCGGAGCGCCAAATTCTAGATCCGATCAAGAGCAAACAACTCAAACACCAAGCTTATCGATTAAGACAAAGTCGATGAGAGAATGACAATGGGACCTGACATTCTGCAGCATGCTGACTTCTCTACTGAGCAACAAGCAGCGCATTTACGAGATCTGGCCAGACATGGAACCGCCGATGAAGCTCATATGTATGGAGGCTATCAGGAAGGAACATCGAATTCTCAATCAAATGGTACATTCTTGTTCAAGATAATTCTCAGAGACTGACTTGACTACAGGCCTATCAAGCGATTATACTGATCTAGACTCTGCTGCTCTTTTGGAGAGTCTTGCAGACTTCAATTCGGCCGCAAGTAATGATACACGCGCGCCTGTTCCCAATGATCACTTCGCCAGCTTACTACAGGCTGCTGCTACGGCAGGAGGACAAGAAATAGCTCGCGCAAATCGCCGTCATGCTCGTGAAATATCCGAGCCTGACTCCAATGTACCAGACTTCTTCCATAGAAGTTTTCCACCCGAAACCAGATCAAGGCGCAAGCGAAATCGAGTTGGCGACAGCAATGATGATCGGGAGGTCGGTCTGGTCAGAGCCAAGCGCCATAGACCACCATTGCCCGAAGATCCTGACATAATTGCAAGGCAAGAGGAGATATGGGGCCCAGTAGAACAGGAAGATGATAACTCAGGAGAGGATTTATCAGCCTTTATGGATCGCGATCCTATCCCAACTGCAGATGCCAGAGCTGCAGGAGTTCATTCTGCTGCTGCGCTCTTCAGACGACCAACGCCAGCTTCGAAGAAGTATACTCGTAAGTTAATCACTTGCTAATAAAGCTCCAACTAATATCTATTAGGTCCACCAATGTCAAAACTGTTCCTATCATTAGAGATAGGCCCAGAAGACTTCCTACATCTACAAGCAGCTGCAAAAGAATATATGCTAGATCCAGATCATCCAGAGCGAATTGACTGTGTAGGAAGTAGGTCGAAGGGAGATACAGATATGACAAAACTCAAACTTTTTGCTTGTGTAAAGCAATTCCTTGAGGACGGTAACTGGGGGGAGAGATACTTTTCTATCAATGCAGAAGGGGGCGAAAGGAGAAAGAATAAATGGCCCGAACAAAAGAATAAGTGAGTGTCCTGTTGAGGCACGTGAAACAGATTTTAATTTCACTAGAATTATCTCACTTGTCACTCCACTAATGCGCCGCATGGTGACAAATGAGCGGCAACGTCGATATGCTATACAAACACGCAGTGAGAAGAGAAAGGGCAATTCAAATCGAGGTCGTAGCGGGAACTCAGAAACTCCTGCAGACGAGTCTCCCCGTCGTGAAACTAGTGGAATACAGCAAATCAGGCCGCCATCTCCAGATCCTGTTGACCCCAATTTAGGCCATTATCACTACAATCCAGAACCGTCGTTTACGTCGGAAATTCGAGATAGTTTATCGAAGGTGCCTAATGATGGCACGCGGGTTGGCTCATTCGATTTCAGCAATTCTTCTGGGGTTCAATATCATGTCAACATCCTACAGAACGGTCGTCGAGTCAAACAGCGATATAGTTTAGCGCCGGATTCCTGCCCTGGCTTCTCGAGTCTGATTCAATTTGTTCATAGCGTCATGGATACTAGCAATCATCGGGTACAAGATGTTAAAGTCTTGGGTCCTGACGGATTAGTAAAAGTGAAGGATGAAGATGAATGGAGAGATGTCATTACGCTGGTTGGGGATAATGAGTGGATGGACGGAGAGATCAAATGCCTCATTAACTTAGAGGATCAATCTTGATTCATTGTGGGCTGAGTGGCGGTATGAATGCGGGTATACTACCTGGCAGGACTGACGCTTGTTCTTCCAAGTCAACATTTGTGTCGAGATTTTCACAGGAATTGCTTACCTTAGCTAACTTCAAATCCATCACTCAGTAGGATGTCCAATTATCCTGGCCACTTGAGAAGTGATCGTCACCACCTGTTTCTTGTTCATCCTGCCCTTTTCTTCAATACTCCAATAACTAGCCAACGTTTCCTTTCCGTTACATCCTCAATACCTCGATCAACAACCCATTCTCTCTCGCCTCCTTCAGCATTTCTCTCCCAAATACTCTCTATCTCCAATCCTGCTTTACTCAGAGCTTCATTTTCGTAGAATCCTCTCATCTTCAACCTACCAGTATGAAATCCGGCAACAACCCATGCTCTGCCATGCTCATTCAGGAACCAACTGATACTTTTATGTAAATTCACATGCTGCCCGGGCATCCATAAGCAATCCGCCACCAATATCCTGCCAAACGCTCCTTTATTGTCCCGAGAAAATGACTCATCAAGAACACCCCATTCATGCCCCTCCTCTCTGACCGAGCCGACTTTTAGAGAAGTATTTCTCCTCCGTTCTTCAACATTCCTCTGAATATTTGCTTTGATATTGGAGAGCACTTCGGGAGCAGGATAATCCGAGATTACCACCTCGTCCGCACTCTTCAATCCCGCAACAATTCCAGCCAACCCGGTCCCGGCGCCCAACTCTAGCACTCTCTCGCCTTTAACCTCCCATTTCCTCTCGTGGTCATCTTTCCCGTCTTCTATGAATTCTGCGAGCTGCAACCCAGCATTCCATAGAAAGTGGCTATAGAGTCTGCGGTTATCTTCTCCTTTTGGATCGGCGAGTGTGAGGGTAATATCACCGAAAGAGGGAGAGAGATAGATAACGGAGTCGGAAGCGTCGCCGTGTTGATTGGTGATGTCGTCTGGAAATATGACGCCTAATGATGAGAACAGGATATCTTCTGGGTCGTTGGTTTCGGGACCAGACAGCCGGATCTTTGAGACCAGCATATCTGCTAGGAAGGCAGCCAGTAGATACCTCGTAGGACCTGAGGAGACACAAAATAGTTCTCTGGTGTGGGGTTTGGAGGGGTTGTTAACTTTTGGGCGGCCGCTTTCACCGCCTTGAGAATCTACCATTACCTCGCTCGGTTCTCCCCATCATCTAAGCTCATCACACTTTCAAGCTCAGAGATGTAGCAACAAATCATTTCAAGTGGTCTCGTTTTGTTCTCGTTTTGTTGCACGTCGCAGTGTGATGTGATGGAAGTTCCTGCTGTTGGTATTTAATAATTGGTCCAAGAAGTCTTGTGTTACACACCTTCTGCCTCGTGTGTACCCGCTCATGTCGAGCAGGGCGAGGGTGAAATTTGTGATTGGGAGAAGAGTACCCCCTGGAGTCCTCCTAGTGAATTCAAACTTGGGCGTTGCATTCATTAAGCTTCGGTTTGGCAGAGAGGAGAGGATATATAGCCGTGGTTTTCTCATTGATATCCGCTATGATTTCCATCATGTATCTGCTCTCGAAATCCTTACTTCCTCAAATTATCATTTTCACAGTCTAAATCCTAAGTTCAGCGATTTTTCGGAAGTTTTCAGGTCAGATGGATCATCAACATCCTCACGCCCTTCTTTCTATTCTCTCTTACCTTCGGGAACGGCCTCGCACAGTCCACGAAACTTTGTTGCGCGTCGACCATGAATGCGATGTGCAACAACTTATGATAAAGGACAGCGATACGACGTGTGATTGGTGTAAATGCACAGCCACAATCTCACGTCCCGTCCCTTAACCTTGCAAGTGGGGCATGCCGAACCAGATCTTCATTTCATGATCGTTCCATGTTTGAGTAAAAGCGTATCTATGAAAATAGAGAGTGTCAGACCCAGATGCCATAATATAGTTACATCGGTATCTCTTCGGAAAATCCAGAAGCTTCAAAGTCTCGATCAACTCGTTTACAATGCCTCATCCAGATATCTGAGTGTTTGGCACCCGCAATTGTCAGATCCTCTTACTTTCTATCTCGGCACTGTTCAATCTTCCTACGAACGAGTAGCCTCGTCACAACTTCACATTTCCAGCCTATACACCTCAGTCAAAGAATTATTATTGTTTGTTGCACTTCGCAGTCGGAGCGTTTCTCCTAACGAAGGGCGGAGGTAGCTCCTAAATACTGTAGCGAGCCGGACGTTTCTCTCCTAAATCCAAACCATCCTCGTTCTGGGTGGGAGTTCTGGTATTGGCGCTGCGGTAATTCAACTCCTTCGGCTAGCCATACCCTCGGCTACGATTTTGACAACCAGCTCTGCGAAGCACCATGATCACCTCCTTTCCTTAGGGATACCAGAGGGAGTCAACTCAAACCTCGTCTTTGGAAGACAGATCTTTAGCACGAAGGGTGTTATGTCCGCCTTGCCAGGTCTTTCGGCTTTGGTAGAAGAAGGGAAGTACAAACTCCCTGTCCAGGTTGAGGTTGTTAGAAAAGGCTTTGATGCTATTGAAGTGGGTTTGGATAAGCTTAGTGCAGGCGTGAGTGGTACAAAATTAGTTGTGAGCTTGTAGCTTTGAGATGCAGTCTAATTGTGAGTCGCTTGGCAGAGAGTTCAAGTTTTGTGATTCTTGAAGCCGAGGCTATATATACTCATATTTGGTCTACATCCAGAACTACCCAAGCAGGTAGGTAAGGGTATGACTGCCTGATTACCTGACTTTTAATATCACGTGCGAACCTGTCCAAGGCAGAATTTCTTGTCCCAATCATTCCGGCTTCCACTTTCCTTTGGCACATCCTAATCAAAATGTTCGCAAATCACCGTGATTAACTCCATAATTAGGGGCATTGATTCCATCCATGTTATTTCCATCATCCGCGGCTCAGAGTATCGGCAAATGCTTGTGAACTCATCTCTCACCCATGTTTTTCTGACAAATGAGGCCGTCCTGTCCCGGAATGACGCCTGTCAAGGTCTATCATATGAGTGACGGTTCCATGTATCAAAATCAAAATAATTCTTTGAAAAGGAGAGATCACCAATCACAGATAAGAAAATGACTGAGCCCTGGCGACCGTCTCTTTTAAGGGACGAGAAAAATGAGAAGAAGGGTCGATTACTTCAAAACACCTGCTATCTACCATGACTACTGATGGGTAAGGAACGGAGTTGTTATGGACTGTGTTGCATTTCGGAAATACCGAAGTTGCAGCATGTAAGTATGAAGAAGATTGCGGGTTCCGAACAGGACTATATCATTCTCTTTTTATGCTCTTACCTTCTTCTTGGTCTCTATTGCATACTCATTGTTACTAGTTGTCTCTACCTGAGCCGTTTTCAATCCCTATTATGACCAAAATACGGGAGCAAGTATTTCGGTGGTGAGAACCTATGCTGGTCTGATGGAAAGGCCACTCGTTTTTTTAATCTCGGCCATTGCGACTATCGGCTTCTTATTGTTCGGATACGATTAAGGTGTGGTGTCTGGCATTATCTCAGCAGATTCTTTCAACAGCTATATTCCATCCACCAAAAAAATCGGTATATGGAGGTTTCGTAACAGCAATCTACGAAATCGGCTGTCTTCTTGGAGCCACTTTCATTCTAGCTCATGCGGATAAAACTGGACGCCGAAGAGCGAATGTTTTCCAACAGAGAAATCATAACACAGGAGCTAAAAATTACCCTCTAGATAACTATGGGTGGCGGTTCCCGATAGTCTTCCACATTGTTTTCGGGGTCATTCTTGTCAGAGATCCCTAGATGGATACTCGTATAAGATAGAAATGAGAAGCTATCAATGTTATTGCTGCTCTTCATGGCCTCGAGGCTGCAGATCCGGTTTGGCGTTTTTCATACGTTAAAAAGTGTCTCTTGGTCTCAGTCACGATCAAGTGCAGGTATCATTTTGCAAATCGATCGGTTCCACTCCACCGACGGTAACGAGCAAGGGATGCTTCCGAATGGACCAAATATTGCATATTGGAGATTTGTCAAGAATCTTGCGTCATTCAACGAAGGTCATGTCGAAAGGAGTGCTTGCCCCGCATTTGTGAGTCGAGTACCCCGCTGCTTGTACAACTATGTATCCTTCACCGAGGTAAAGGAAATATAGCTTTATAGTCTTCTATATGTGTGTGAATTTTTATTTACCTTTCCAAGTCCACTATTTGATTGCAACGATCCTGTGTTGTAATCATGGCTCCACATAAAATAAAGGAAGCAAGTGCTTCCAACATCCGTCAAAGTACGTACCTACTCCTGATGCTTTCTGTGCTTATATGTTTTGAAATTTCCAAATGAACTAATTAACAACAAAAAGCTATTGATGCAGCAACAGTCGATACCAACAAAGCTATTCCTGGCTTCGTCGCTATAGCGGTCAATAGCGCAGGAGATGAAATCTTCAGCCATGCTTCTGGCGTCCGGGGTGCTGACACTAGTGAACCCATGACCCTGGAATCGGTATTTTGGATCGCATCATGCACCAAGATGATCGGCGGAATCGCCTGCCTACAGCTTGTTGAGCAAGGGAAATTGTCACTGGATGATTCAGGTGTTGTTGAAAAGCTGGCGCCGGAATTGAAAGTCATCAAAGTCTTGAAAGGCTTTGGAAAGGACAATAAGCCTATCTTAGTGGAAAAGGAAAAGGGCATTACTCTGAGAATGCTACTGACACATACCGGTTCGTCATCCTAACCAATCTTCTTCCATCGCTAAACGAAGCAGCTGGATTTGGCTACACCTTCTTCAATCCCGAAGTCCGCAAATTTGGCTTCCCAGAAGGCATCGACGAGTTTTCTGGTCGAATTGAAGACATAAAGCACCCATTGCTTTTCCAACCAGGCGAAAAGTTCAACTACGGGACCAATATTGACTGGGCTGGTGTCCTTGTGGAGAGAGCAAGTGGATTGTCTCTTCATGATTACTGCACGAGGAATATCTTCCAACCTCTTGGAATTAAGAATATATCTTTCTTTCCAACACAAGAGATGAAAGATCAATTGGCAACTATGCACCAGCGATATCCAGATGGTCACCTTGCTGCGCGAGAGCACCTCTTGAGGGCGCCACTTTATGCAAATACACCTGAACAACAAAAGGAAATCTTCAATTCCGCTGGAGCAGGGTGTTTCGCCCAACCGAAAGAATATGTGAAAATTATTGCCACGCTTTTAAACAACGGAACCTCTCCCACCACCAAGGCACAAATATTGAAACCGGAGACTGTAGAGCAAGTCACCCTATACTATCTTCATAAATGCTCATGATTTCTGCAGGCAAATGTTCACCAACTCGATACCCTCAATGCCCAATTTCGGACGCGAACTCATTGAGGCAGCAATACCAGAACTCACCAACCCACTTCCGGAACTCTATCCTCAACCACATGACCAAGAGCAAGGCTGGGGTTTGACTTTCATGCTCACTATTCATCCTGGAGCGACAGGCAGAGGCAAGAATACCGCTTGGTGGGCCGGCTTGCCGAATTTGTTTTGGTGGTGTGATAGAGAGAAGGGGGTTGGTGGGATGGTTGCGAGTCAAATTGTACCCTTCGCTGATGCACAAGTTATGGGCTTGGTGAGTTCTTTCTTCTACTATCGTTTGTTGTTAAGGAGAGCGATGAGTCTGACGCTAAGGTTACCTTGTGACTTTTTCAAAGTTTAATGTAAATTAAACATCGATTGGTAGTTACTAACTCTTCGCTGTAGTGGGCTCAGATTGAATCCGGGATTTATCAGGGCTAAGAGTATTAAGGTGTATAACTTTAAGATTGTACTAAGGTAACGTAGGGTTTCGGACATGGCGGTGGATTGTGCATATCACCACTGGGTTTTGTAGTGAAGTCTTTTTTTTGAAGATTGTTGTTCCTCTAGTTAGTGATTTTGCATATCAAATGAATTACGAAGAGAAAGAGGTCATCTGTAAGACTTGACTAAGAAGTAGAGTATTAATCATCCAGCCGGAAGCTTGACACCCTCATAACCGGCCATATTATCGCAGGGTATCGCAGAGTATCTAAAAACTCCAGGATATATTTGAGTTCAAAATTTTAAGCGAAGAGAAGCGTGTTGAAGCCGAGAACTGTCTTCGTTATGTACCTATCTTTACATCTGAAGAGATAAACAAAGAGCCAAGCCATTCCACCGCACAAAAATTCAAAACGCGATTCTAGGATTTCAAAATCTAGTTTCTGGTTTCGACATGAATATAACGAAGAGATTCTAAGATTCCTCGGACCCCAGTTCTGGTTTGGGTATGTTGTGCATGCACTCATATTTCACAAGGCGCTCCCCGGGAGCTGCTCAAGCCCAAGGAATCTGATACCAAAAATTACCTTCCCCACCAATTGGAACTACGCCATTTCCATGAACAGAGTCTCTGATTCGTGCTATTAAAACCTGCTTCTGCTGCTCAATGATTTTGGGCCAGCAAAGATCTATTCTTACACGATTGAGACAGCTGGCTTTATGTTGAGCCTGTCAAGGAGGGGATACAAAGCCTGAAGGTATCATTTTCGGCGTTTACCCAATGTCTTTATATTCTTGGTTCCAGTGATACTAGATATGAGCATCATGATGCTTGAAAGCAGCGGTCTCGAGTTGATGACCATAGTCCGCAAGTTTTCAGTCATGACCCTTCTTCACGGTCAGAAACTTTCCCACCCAACACCATCCTTGATAACACGTGCAAAAATCTTGCCAAAACTTGCGGCTCATTCTCTTTCGTTGGCCTAGGCCTCGATACGAAACTTGCTTGAATCAAAAGCAATTCGAATTCGGTGACGCCATTATTGAGTAAAATTATAGGGATGATAATATCAATTATCTTGACAGAGTTGGTGAAGCTTTTGGAGATATTAATGATCGCAATTATCAACACCTTTCTCTACGCACTGCTTCCTTTACGTTGATGTGCTGGTAAATTCATTTAAAGGCCTGCCCTCAACTTAGAAAGACATTGTTGCAAGGAGAAACGCAAAATATTGGACGTCTCAAAGAGAAAGGGTTGAGACGCAACTGCCACAACGTCGTCCCCCGCCCAACTTGAAGAACGGGAGAAATGACTGTATGAAAGAAACAAGAAGGACTCTTGGCGGGAAGAAAAAGGCTCCTGGTGGTAGAGTAGCATGTCCAATTTGACTGCCTAGGAAAAGCTAGGAGCATGTATAGGTGATTCATTTGAAGATTTCGCGATACATGAATTTATCTCATCAAACAACTCAAAAAGTCACATCCCGAAGATTACTGTTAGAACATCTAACAGCCGTTTCCATTATTTACCTAATTTTATGCTGGCTTCTGCCCATAAACGAAATATCTAACGAGTCAAGTCAGAAACATAGAGAAAAATATGGTAGAGTTCTTACACAAGCCAATACGCTTGAATACTTGGATTGCTCAAGTCTTTTCCGACATCAGCCAAAAGTTCCTCTATTTCCGCTCCACTCATTCCCAAGTAACGTGTGAGAAGTGCCACACTCATGCCCGTAATACCCTGTCTCATATTTTGCAAATTCCAGATTCCTATCAGGATCAGCTCGTCTTTTGAATGAGACTAATAACACGATTACATACCCAACGTTCTAAGATGCCTCTCCTTTGGCCATCCATTTTGTGGCCAAATATACTGCTTTTCTACAACATCCTGAAAGCCGGCTTCTTTGAGTCGTTTTTGGTGGAGTTTGGCACTATCAATTGGCTTTCCGGCTCTTTTACTAGCCTCAAGCATTAATGAAGACCACTTTTTCATAGAAGGAGCAGGTTGTGACTCCTCAGTCAACTTGTGCGGAAACAAAATGTCCACCACCTCCAAGGCACCGCCCGGTTTGATGTTTCTAAGATTATTAAGTTATTTTTTCTTTTAGAAAATAGAATCATGCGAGGACTAACTCAAAACTTTGTTGGAGTAAGTATTTCCAATCCGAAATAGCAAAAATAAGCGTACGACAATGAATAAGGTCGAATTTATCTCTAAATTCCCACTGGATAGTTAAGTCAGCTCATGCGGTTACAGTATAGGATTTAGGCTTACTGCATCTTCTGCATCATCGAGCAGAAAAGTAGCGTTAGGTGGAACCATTGAGGGCTGAATAGGGCTGAGATCCGTCCCTATAACTGAAGCTTCATGGTGATTGTCCGCAAACTCAATCGCCCAGATTCCTGTCCCAGTACCAATATCAAGTACAAAATGAACATGTCCCCTTTTCAGAGGGCACAGAGCTAGCTTGCCACCAAGCGTCAATTTAAAGAGATGATGCTGAAGATCAAGGCGATCTTGTTCTCTCTCATCGTTTGGTAATGGGTAGTTCCCGGGCTTGAACTTATGGTACGGTCCCCCATTTTCCCAAATATCTTGATCAGAAGATAATGACATGGTGCTCATAGCATCGCTATCATTATTATCGATTCCGGAGTCGGAATCCACCATCTTCGCTAGTTTGCAGGGAACTAGTCGAAGAGAGATGCGATCCAAAGAATGATATTCATTCTGCCGCGCCTTATAAACTCGCCGAGGGGTGTGAATGCAAGCCCAGCCGCACGGCACGCCCCTCCCAACCCTCAATTTCCCGATACGGTTCGTTCTCTACCTGCCACACTATCTTGCTTCATACTGTAGTGCAAACCTGGCAAAACGTCAGACTGAAATATTGTGACAAGTGAAGATGAACACGGGACGCTGTTCGTTGAAAAATTCGGGCTCTCTACATGATTTGATGGCCAATTATTGGCCATTCAATTCCAGGTTCGTTGTTTCTCGAGCAGAATGCGGGTAAGATCACACCACAAATACATTGGGCCAAATTGTGGCGCTGGAAGAAATGATCTAGACAATCTGATGGCAAGTTCTGCTCAAGGTGAGTTATCACATACATAAGCAATGCTGCCGAGAAGAGGCACGCCGGGACACGACTACTTGCCATATCCAAATCTGCTCTGAATCAACGACTTCTATAACGTCTCGTGAGGACGGCCACTAGTCCCGAAGAGGCTCTGTATTTTACCCAGTGAGTTGCACTCCAATTTTTCACTCCTAATCTTGGAAGGCTTTTTGAGAGAGCTCACGAAGGTTTCATATTGACGGAAAGAACTCGGGGAATTTTGTATTGAGTGTTATTGCTTATCTATATGAGATCACAGACGCAGGTACAAAGTTGTGCATGTCTTGATGAAGTTATGTCTTTCTTGATAGGGAAATCAACCTGATAGGCAACATTTGTGTTTCTCTTGATTAAATTTTGTACCACATGAAAACCGGAGAGACTACCTCCGACGTAAGACATCGGAATCTATCAAAAGGTTGGCGACAATAAAGATGCGAAAGTAAAATGCGACACAACTAAAATAAATATCTCAATAGGGCAGACTGTGCACATCCTGCTTGAAAGGAGCGGGATCACATGCCGGATGGACCAAGCGGCACGGCTTCACCCGATTGACGAGCCCGCAGACGCCAGGCGTTGATATGAAATCGGCAGATGGGGAATGGTCATTTGGTGGTTCAGAGAGGAGCCTCTAATGCTCGACATTGACATGGAAACTGCTAAATTAGGGATGGCTGAAAGCCCGCATACGTAGGCATTTCCGTGAAAACGCTTGATTAGCTGTGGACGAACGCTTTTCGTCTGCGGCGTCTTGCGGGAATAAAATGTACTCGTAGCGAGCGCCACTCGACCGCGCATTTGTGTGGTGAGCCGTCCTTAGTTGATGGCATTTTTTTTTACTTTTCCCTCGCTATATCGAGACGTTGGGTTTGAACTTCTACAGCATGCAGAGAGCTCGGAAGCGTGCTCCCAGCCGCCCAACGCAGCCTTATGGCGCCGAGTCTACTACAGTGATGAGTTTTAGAGTTTATAGCGTCGTATTTATGCCCGGATATCACACAAGTGGAGTGATGTTCTCGATTGGACTGTCATTCATGGCGGAAAAATCGGCAGGTAGGCTGCGGGATGAGGGCGTGGTGGGCAGAGACATTCCTTTGCCTCCTGCGGCTCGGCAACAGAAAATGCTTCTTTAGAAGAAGAAGATTGATGAACTGAACGGTAGTTTGCATCCGTCTTAACTTTTGACGTACAAAGGCTGTTTTCATACCGAATTATATCGAAAATGCACAGTATTGTTTGAGTTACTATCATATCTCAGATATGCTGCTCGTATTACAGACGTACTGTTGAGCTTCTGAATCTCGGCTTTAGAAGTGCTCTTGCACGATCATGAGGATTGGCTGCAGCAGGTAAACTTCGGCACTCAACGACCACACTCTTCACGCTAACATTATACCAAGTTCGCTCTAGGAGTCGATGATGAGAAGAATAGTATGTGTCGTGTTGATACGCTGCTCAAAAACAGCCTTCGAGGACTTCGCGCCGCAAATTTGTTAACCAACATTTTTGATAGAGAGATTTGGGACTATCTAAAGACGATAACGAAATTAGTCTGTCTACTCTCAAACGTCTCTGTTAGTGGAAAGAGTGGACGGTGAGGCATTACGGGGATTGGTGTACCGGCAAGGAAAGAATGAAGCAAGTCGGGACATTGCTAGGAAATATTTAAAGGAGGTTTAAGTGGGTATTAACAATAGCACAGAAGAATTAAGAATTTCTATGTCCCGTTATGTTAAAAGAAAGATGAAATGTATTTTATCAGCGGAATATTATTTAAAACTTTAAAACTGCTAAGTTCTAGATAGGTAACTACTCAATCTTCTCCTATCACTAGCAATAGTTTGATTAGCCAAAAAGAGCGTAATTTGGCTTGAGACTCTCACAGCGACTGCTAACTCAGATCAATTTGGCTGAACTTAAAGCGTGACCGGAGACCACTCACTAGCTTGTAAGCAGCCTCCCGATTGCTTCCTTTTTCCTGTCGGTTGAGGGACATGGAAGATGCCCAAGCCCCAAGCCCCAAGCGCCTCCTCTTTCCCTTCCCCAAATAATTCCTTTTTCTAACGGCTGAAGCACACGCGACTGCATAATTTACCCGAAAGGCTCCTGTTTTCGAAAACCTTTTGTGGTTTTTCAGCTTGCAAGCAACGGAGCCACGCGGAAGACGATCCTCGTCTCAGAACCCTGCGAGTCTAAACAACCCGAGGTTACAAAACCACCCACAAATACAGAGGACTGGGCGAGCCAGATTCTCCGCTGTGGCTTTTATGATTTTGCGTGGTATTCCAAATAAAAGTCCACTCTAATATTTCGTACGTCTGATTTCTCCCTCAGTAGCTCCCTCCCTAAACTCAAAATTTCTTTCGGATCAACCATGTCCTTGACCCCACCGATCTCTGAGAGTAAAACTGAACTTATCAGTGCTGTTTTGTTGCTGATATTCATTTTGAGTACATTTTCTGTTGGCCTCCGTTTTTTCTTCAGATGGAGATCAAGCACAGGGCTTATAGCCGCCGACTGGCTAATACTTTGTTCTTGGGTACGTCGTAAAATCTCTCCTAGAGCAATGCTTAGTTTCTTGATAGATGCTAGCTTCTAGTCTTTTATGGCTTGCTTTCACATGTATGTGTATCCCTTTAGTTGTGATTCTACTAAAGCATCCCAAGCCGCACACGCAAATGAAATTGGTCATCACGTCGAGTCTAATGGGCCGAGCACCCAGATCAAGTTTCTGAAGAAGTTATATTTTGGCAAATTGGTTTCTGTCTTGGCAACCATGTGTACTCAGGTGTCAATATTCTGTGTTTACTGGCGAGCCTTCGGTTACATAATGACGGTACGTTTACTAGTCATGGGAGCTATTGTTATACTGGGTGGTTGTTCCTTTGTGAGTGCAGACCGTCGGAATGCTTTGTAGCAGACAGCCTAATCAGTCTCTCAGTTGATTACCTCCGTCTTTCAGTGCAATCCTATTGACAAATTTTGGGATACCGCCAGGGAAGGTACCTGCAGCACATACATCCTCTCTCTTAGCAATGCTGCTTTCAATACTCTCACCTACAGCTGCGTTGGTTTTCTGCCTTTGGATGTCATCTGGAAGATACAAATGGAGTGGTCGCAGAGGGTTGAACTGACAATCTTCTGGGTTCTGTGTGGACTGAGTATTGTCAGCACATGCGCATGGCAAATTTCCAGCTTCGTTCAACTGGATCTCATCTCTAGTGATGCTACTTGGAAAAGAGTTATCCCTACCCTATCTTCAATTGTGGAATTGCATGTCGGCATCCTCTCTGCATGTGTACCATTTCTTCGCGCGCCCTTCAAAAACTACTTCTGCCCGTCACCAAAGCGCGAATGGAGCTTCTATGAAGTTGGTGATAATGGAAGTTTGAGGGAACTTACAAATAAAGAAAGCAGCAAGACATGGACTGAGAGGGTTGAGGCGATTGACAAAAGAACAATGAAGGAGATTCAAGGGATAGTTGTCGCTAAGGCATAGATTATGAGAGGCAAGGCGATGGGTTAAAAAAATGGGCGTATTAATTGACCTAGCTTTGTGAAACTAAATAAAAAAATGTTCCATACAATGCCTGAATCATGAAGCACACTAACTGTTTGCCTTAAGCCTCGACATAACCATCATTCTTGAAGGCTACACGCTAGAACTTGTTTTGATTCCGTTTAAGTTTTCACACCTTTCGATCGCTGCGGAGTAGATTTGTTAGGTTTTTCCACTCTAGTTGTCAAATCATCTATGAGTTCGTGTCGGTTTATATCAGCGGCTTCAATCTGGTCTATAGTTTCCAAGAATTTTTTGGCTATACTACTACTCGGATTGTTTATCGCTGTTGCCGCTGCAAGGCCGTCTTACTCGACTATTAATCGACTTAATTTAGTAGACGAGATGTTTCCCGGGTGTTAGGCTGCTGAGTCTTCTGCTTCTGTTTAGTGTTAGGATGCGATAATGCCACTTTTGTCGAATGAATATCCTCAGAGGCGTTGGCTTGGTTGTTTGCTCAAGAGAGGCTTTGTAAGGCTTGGATTACATTTACATGTCCTGAAGTCTTTCCTGTTGCCTTTAAGTTTCTGTATATTACCTGCCGAGTTTGAATCGCCACCTGAGGTTCTAGATAGTGACGCCTAAACACTATAGACGTGCGCTGTGTTCTTATCATTCTAACCTAGTATTGCTGCTTCAGGTGCGCTCCCTCATTAAGTTTAGCACTCCCGCTTCAAATAACTTATGGTGCTTCGCTAAGCTAAGCGGAATTCCGTCGCTCGAGCTTAACGGCCCCACACTGATATCTCCTCGTAGCCTAGAGCAGTAACTCGTTCAGCATTTTACGAGACAAAACTAACTAGCTCCGGATCCTCCTTGAAGTTTTGTCGTGACACTTTATACCATATCATGATGCCGCCCTGGCCCTACTCATGAACATGATGGACGACTCCAGCGACCCCGCCAAGTCTCACAATCTGGCTTCCCTCTGTTCAAACTGTTTCCAAATCTTCCAAGGAGACCATAGCTATGGCATAACATCAGTTCTCATGGCCTCCCCTGCTGCTAGTTTACTAAAGCCGCAAAGCTGTCGTATTTGTTCGCTTAATGGAAATTGGAGGAACAGACAGTAAGACTGTACATCTTCGAAGTAGAGAAGAGGTATCTCCTAAACCTTATTTTACTTTAAGCCATTGCTGGGGCGATACGAAGCCAATCTTACTCACAACAGAGAATGAAGTATCTTTGAGATCAGGGATTTCCATTGACAATCTGCCTCAGACATTTCGAGACGCGATTTATGTTACGGACCAGTTTTCTATATCATATATTTGGATCGATTCGCATTGCATCTTTCAAGATAATTTAAGAGATTGGGGTAAAGAAGCTGCGGCGATGTGCGATGTATACTCTAATGCTCTTTGTAATATAGTTGCAACTGGGGCTTCTGATGGGTCGGTTGGTTTGTTCTTTGGGCGAAATCCTACCACCGAATGCCCATTCTGGGTGAAGACAAGTTGGGTTCTCAAACATCCTCGTCCTGATGAATTTTCCTACCCTGCCGGAGTATATCAGCTCTTCCCGTGTGATCAATGGGCCGAAAACTTGGAGCAAGGTCTATTAAATACTAGAGCTTGGGTTATGCAAGAACGATTTCTCTCGACAAGAGTAATGCATTTCACTACTTCTCAAGTGTTTTGGGGGTGCTTAGAGAACACATCCGGAGAAATCTTCAACAACTGCATTCCTGAAGTAGCTCGTCCAATCTGGTTTTTGGATAACCAGCAAATGAAGCGAATTTTCTTTCAGATTCACAGAGACGATAAATGGGAACAACGACTGTATACTGCGTGGCAAGTTTTCATTAAAGCTTATTCTAGGTGTGGGTTATCTAAAGAGAGTGATAAGCTTGTCGCGCTTCACGGTGTTGGAGAATTATTGTCCAAGAGCACTGGGAAGAAACTCGTTAGTGGGTTGTGGTATGATCGTCTAATTCAGGAGTTATGTTGGACTCGCTACTCACGCACACGTCCAAGCAAGTTTGAATCTGCCCTTTTCCATCCAAAAGAATGGCGTGCTCCGACTTGAAGCTGGGCAGGTGCGAATGTAGAGATACATCCCAGTAGCATGCGCCATCATCTCACCTGCTCAAATCTTGAGAGAAAGGCCACTGTTGAGGCGATCGACGTCGACGCATTTGACTCAGGCCATCTCAAGCATGCAACTCTAAAAATACGAGGGAAACTTTTACACGCGACTTTCATTATCCGAAGACCTCCGTGCAGTCTGGGATATGCTACTGAAATGATCTGTGAAAGTTCAAGTATCACTGGAGAGTTTCATAACGACCTAACTTTCAGTCTTACTCTAGATGATCCAAAGAACAAGCTTCATTACCGAGAAGATTTAGTCTGTCTCGGGATGTTTGCGTGCAATTGTTCACTGTTCAAACCCATATCTCATCCTGAAAGCGAAAGGCCACTTAGATATCTTGAGGCCCTTGATTTGAGATCCTGTGGAGTTGGAAATGATCGATATGAGCGAGTTGAAGTTCTCCTTATTCCTGAATTAGCCTCTGATTTCTATATTGCGAACGAGACGGATGTGGAGCATAGTCTTATAATCACATAGTAAACATTTATTCGTAAACGGGCTTATGTAGTCAAGTGAGATATCCATGAAAAGAATACGCATTTAATTACCTATTATGTTGCATCCGTTAGCGGGGCGGAGGTCGCAGAAAACAGCACCTGAACCAAACATTTAGCTGTATTCTATAAATGCCTTTAGATATTCGGTCGGAAATAACCTGGCTGGTACTGCAACAACAACATTAATGACTAATTCTAGTAACGCGATTTCTCATTCAATTTCAATGGAAATATACACCCAAGAAGCGCGAATTATTCTAGCAATAGAGGCTATTCAAACGTCCAAAAATCTCAGCATTCCAGTTGCTGCAAAGCTTTATCAAATTCCAAGATCGACATTAAGAGACAGAATATCCGGAGCAACCTCTCGCGCTGAAAGCAGGCCAACGAATACTAATTTGACGTCTATCGAAGAGAAAGTGCTTATTCAATATATACTCGACCTAGATTCTAGAGGGTTTGCGCCTCGACTAGCTAGTGTGGAAGATATGGCTAATCTTCTTCTAAAATCGCGAGGGAGGAAACACGTCGGCAAGCTCTGGGCGCATCGATTCGTACAACGGCAACCAGTCTTAAAGACGCGTTTTAATCGCAAGCTAGCTTAGTACCCTTCAATCCAGAAGCTGCACTTTCTAAGCTCGACGTTCGATTACAGACCCGATTCTCTCAACCTCCTCTCTTCTCGAAGCCGACCCTTGAGTTTCTCAAACGCCTCACAACCTTACAACCTTACCGACGCTCTTTCGCAGACGACTCTAGTAAAGAATCGTATTGCTAGACACGAAGAAAGCTCACTAACTCCGATTTTCGAAACAATAACAGCGCTAGCGAAGAGTACAGAGCTTTTGGCTTATCAACTTACTCTTGTGACTGCCGAGAACCGTACACTTCGAGAGGCTAATCAAGCACTTAGCTGACGCCATCGAGCTAAAAAGACTCGTGTTCGTCAAGGAGGTATACTTACTGTCGAAGATGCACAAGATATTCTAGCACGAAAGGAGGCTAAGGAGTAGGTAAAGCGCGACAAGCGCTCGGAGAGAAGTACTCAAAACGAAAGGCAATTGCTTGAACGGCGCTGTAGAACTTGTGGAAATGCAGGTCATAATGCGCGCACTTGTAAAGAGGCTATAATTATACTTGGTTCTCCAGATTTAAGCTAGTTTTATTCAATTTCAGGCGTTGTGGTTAGTATATCGTAGTTTTAAGTGAAAAGGGTAAGGGGGAGGTGGCGGCTCGCTGATAAACCACGTTACTTCTTTGTTTACTAATCGCTACAGAAACTCTTAACAACAGATTAATACTAATATTATAACACTATTCAAACACTAAGCTAGGTAGATGTCTACTACATTCTCAAAGAGCTGAAAGTTCTTAATCACGGCTAGAGGAACTTAGAGAGAGATTACAAGTAAATAAAATGCGGAATTTCCAAATTCGAGCAAGATCAAAAACGTAGATAATCTTAGCGCAATCAATCAGTCGAAATCAATTTCTTGTCTTGAAATCAGAAAGCTAGAAATCTGCAGCTAGGTCGGCGACCTCTATTCTAGAGCTCGAGTTAAGAAGTAGATCAATCAAACTCGCGTTTGAACTAGTTAGCATTATAGTCATCTACATCTATGCGAGCTCAGATCATGATTCAGTAGTTACTAAGACTTTTAACTTTTTAGCAGTCGTTTGCTTCAGCTTTTCAGCGGCTACAGAAGCTGCTCTTAAACTTCAGCCGATAAGTATGCATATTTGGCTGTCAAATTAATTTATCCAAAGCTGAAGAAACTAGCTAGCCAGAGAGCAAGCTAGTATAGTAGCTTTGAATCCGACTAGAAGCAAAACTAACATGATAAGAGACTGCTGCTGCATTGCTAAGATACGTCGCATCAAATTACTCTTATGCACATTAAAGTTAATACCTTGGACATGAAAAAAAGCTCTCGCATACACTAAAGATGTATCTTGCCACGCTAACATTATACCCTGACACATGCTCTGGTCTTGGTAGACTGATCCGCCCACTCTTATTTCAACAACCTTGTCCTCCTACTAGTTATAGAGATAAAGCAAGTCTGAGTGACATGAATTAAGCAAATTCTTCTCTTCATACTTCCTAGTTAGCGCTTTCGTAACTAATTATCTATATATGCTAAGCAAATCTATTAACGACAATTAATATTGATTCATGTTTTACGTGTCTGTAGTTCCTACGAATAGCGGACAGATAGCTGACTAGATTACACTTATAGCGATTTGCCTTCTGACAAGACTTGTAGGCGTGATTCGAAGCTCTAAACGATCAAGTATTACGAGATCCGAAAATAGAGAAAATAGAAAGGGCGGCACTTTACTAAAGGAGAATCGAAGTGTGGTGCGGATGCAAGAATAGTGAGGATAGTAGTGATGGTTAGTTTACTAAGACAGCAATTTGCTGAGGGCGCTGAGAACATTGAAGATGCTAAGGATTGCGAGGATAGTAGTCTACTAAGAGAGCACGGCAGTATGCTAAGCATGCTGAGGACGTTAGGGACTATAAGAATAGTAGTCTGCTAAGGAAGCACAGCAACTTACTGAGGATGCTGAAAGTGATAAGGACTGTAAGGATGCTGAAGACGGTAGTCTACTAAGAGGATAGCAGTATGCTAAGGACCTTGAGGATCCTGAGGATGGTAGTCCGCTGAGAGAGCACAGCAGCATGCTAAGAATGTAGAGGATGCTAAGGACCCCGAGGATGTTGAGGATGCTGAAGACGGTAGTCTACTAAGAGGATAGCGGTACGTTGAGGATGCTGAGGATGCTGAGGATGCTGAGGCGGTAGTCTACTAAGAGGATGGCGGTATGCTGAGGATGCTGAAGATGCTGAGGGTGCTGAGGCGGTAGTCTACTAAGAGGATGGCGGTATGCTGAGGATGCTGAGGGTGCTGGGGGCCTCGAGGATGCTGAGTATAGTAATTTGCTGAGAAAGCATAGCAGCATGCTGAGAATGTAGAGGATGCTGAGGACCAAGAGGATAGCAAAGACGCAGAGACTGCTGAGGATGTCAAAACTGATCTCCCTTCAGCGAGCATCTCCAATCTGGCGCAAGAGCACGATGAGCTTGGAAACGCGAGCTAGGTTGATTGCACTGTCGCTGCCTGTTCTTTGGCACGCTTCTAAAGATAAAATCAAGGCTTCGACCTGATCATCTAATTCTCTGAGACGTTTTTCCAGCATCGTCCCTTTCTAAGCCAACAGCATATCCCTTCAAGATAGCCTTTCGGTTTCAAATCAAGTAAGGCGATGTTTGCTCGTTCTCTGCATTTTTTCCAGATCTCATCTTTAATCTGCCAGTGTTCCTTCGTCGTGACATCACTTTCTACATCAAGGAAAGGAATTTCTGCCGACGCGTCTTCTCTGCTACAAGGTATTGCGCTGACGACCTTGACATTATCAATACGTTTTGCGGGAGATTCGACTGCAGCAGAAAGATTTGCTAAAGGCTTTTCAAACAGAATCTTCTCACGTAAGTAGTGTACTTGGACCCCGCTCCAATTTGTCGAATCGTCTAATCGTTCCTCTAGCAGTGCTAGTTTTAAGTTGAGGGATTTGGGTCGCTTTGCTGCTTTGACTTTGTTGGTAGCAGGTTTTTTCCGCAGGAATTCTTCAATATCTATAGCTAGTTCGTCTTCATCGAGATCAGGCGAAGCGAATCGGACAGAATTGTCATTGAAGCGTGGATCTACTGCCCGCTTGCGTTTTCGGCCGCTATTTGGAGCAAGAGGGTAAATATCATTAGGTATAGTAAATCGAGCCTGTCTTTCCATACTCCCGAGATCTAGCATTTATTGTATTTCTGGATTGACACAACACTTTCCTTGCCATAAGAGAAGTGCATAAATATTGTTGCCGCTTCTCTCCGTTTAAATTTGACAGAAGCTGTCTAGCAGTCCAAGTGTGCCGCTGAGTTGGCTGTTGCCCTGCTATACTCATACTTGACCTTAGTGATACAGTATGATGCAGAATATTTGGATACGGATACCAGGATTTCGGTGCCTTTTTTCACATGTTGACCAAATAATAATCGATATGCTACAAACCTCTCAGGTTAAGAGCGTGAAGTGGCGAAGTGTAGCATGCAAACCCTTTGGCAACAATTTGCAATCTCCTATTTCTTGCATAAAAACTTTCTCAGTCCTTGTTTAGATGAAACTTGGAAATTGGGCATAAGGCATCTTATTCGCTGAGGATTCTGAGAGGGGTGTCGACTTGCCGCTGCATGATTGCCCCTTTCTAAAACGGCGTTCAGGAGAAACTTGGCACAATTTGTGCAAGCTGTAAGTAGAAGGCGGTGTGTGCCAAAAGTAGGATAGTGACATTCATAGATGAAAACTAATCGCCAACTGATATCTCTGGGGCTTGTGGTTTAGTGGGTATGTGGTCTCCAACATATGTTGTGAAAACATTCACTAATGATATGTAGTATAATACCTCTTTAGCATGTTAACATGTTAGATAACTAGAGGTGGTCCGGGGTTCGATTCCCCGCGAGTCCATAAAAGGCTGTTTGATCAGTCAATTTCTCTATATTTTTATTTTTTTTGGCCGATTTTCAGTGCGCCGAAGAATGGAAATAAGCGACGAAGCGGGGTGGAGCTCTGCGCGCTTCGGTATTAGACTCCTCGCATGTAGAAAGTAAGGGGCCTCGCTTCAATCAACATCTGCATTAAAATAGACAGTGTCGTTGTAGCTGCTCTTTTCAGTAGACTACAAATGCTTATACATATAACGCACGAGAAACTCTAAATTTTACCTAGAGGATGTGCCAAGGTAGTTTTTTACTTGGTGGGAACACTGATTATGTGTTGAATCATGTGTTGAGTAAATAGTGGATTTACGAGGTGAAATCACGGTGCCAGCAAGAAGGAGAACTTTAGATGGGGTCTAAAGGCGGCATTTGGTCGAGCTTTACTACATATCTACCACCCTATTTGAAAATGAGGCGCTGGCAATTACGGAGAATTTTCAACTGCGTTTTGTGCTGTTTTGTAGTTCTTTAAACATTGGTCCTAGTGGGATCAACCTACATGATTGTAAATCAAGAAGAATGGCATTTTAAACACATTGTATAACAGTCTTGAAGGAAGACCAGACTAGGTAGAGGCGCTTCTCATAGATTGAGCAAGTAAATCTGCATTAAACCGTATTTTTGACAATCCGCATTCCTAGAGCTAGTAACGCCTCAAAGCAGTAACTTCCATCAAACATCAAAGAACCAGATTACTCCATCCTTGTT
The DNA here is from genome assembly GCA_003988855.1 of Arachnopeziza araneosa. NCBI lineage: Eukaryota > Fungi > Ascomycota > Leotiomycetes > Helotiales > Arachnopezizaceae > Arachnopeziza > Arachnopeziza araneosa. Next base: position 139,687 of record QYAI01000017.1, read on the forward strand.
CTAATTCCTTACAAAAATCGGACGTTTCGAAAACAATTCTCATTCCTGGCTAAATCAGAGCCAAATCGCCAGCATATTGGCTACTGGGGTATCTTCTCTCATGGTCTCGCCTTCATCTCCTCGATGCTAGAGCTCTTCCTCGTATTCGCACTACTATTATCGATCCTTTCCATCTAATACCGGCTTACGGAAGCTCAGCGGGCACTGAAAAATGCCCTGGATGATCGCTTGGATGGGCCTGATATCCTGGATATCCTGGAGATTTCTCCCCCCTATGCCCAGCATCCATCTCACTAACCGCAGTCATTTGCGAGAATCGATCAGGTCTTATGAAATGCTGAGGGAAACGCATATCTAGACCACCACTTGACAAAGGTGGCGATAATGGAGGCGATAGTGGTGGTGTCCCAGGATATGCATAATCGATACGCTTATTCGCCTCTGCAGCCTCCTGTAGCTGCGCCTTCACTAACAATCTAGCCACCAGAGTTGCTAGAGCGTCTTTCAGCGTCTTTCGAACAAAGCGCGTCATCAAAAAGTTGCATTTCAACTCCACGTCTTCTCGTAGGTATAATCCACTGATCGGCGCACCGATCCCAATCTCAGCTGGTTGAACTGGCTCACCGGGCGCATTCCCTGCTAATGTCCATTTCTCCTTGATATCCAATCCCATCGGTGCATAACAATGGATCTGGACGCCGGTCGAGAGGTCGTGGAAACATGCTTTGAAAGAGACGCTTCCTTTGTAGCCTGGCAGATATGATATCTTATCGGTGATCTGATACCAGGTCGCATGGTATTCCTCTGGTGTCGCTTCAGGGGGCGAATTGATGCGATGACGTTCGGAATGAGTGGGGTTGAGGTCTATCATCTCGATGTGCGAATGGAGGGTTTCCAGCACGATCTCTCGAGAAACCCCTGCGGGCAGTGGGGTAACGGTTGTGAATAAGGTCCGAGGCATGTTGTATTGATGATTCTTGATATCTGGGGCAGATGGATGGAGGAGACGATGGATTTAAAAGGGATCCCAGATTAGATTTATGCGAGCACTCAACGTCTGACGTGAGCAACGACACTTTATTCAGCCCTGGGGGGCGGGCGGCCGAAGCTTTCCCTGAAGGAGCATCAATAAAGAAGCGATCCGAATTGTGGCAACGGAACTTGGCCCTTTTAGACACGAGCGTCAGGTCTACAATAGACTAGTTTGTTCATGTACAGAGACAGCGATAAATAATGGATAGATGTTACCGGGAATTTATCGAAAACGGCTTCAAAAAATAAGTTAAATATCCTTTTCCGCTCTGCTCGACCCAAATGCTTACCAACGGAGCTGATGAGACCCGAACCCACCAATCTATGTCAGGGCATAAGATAGTGATTCATGTCGTAAATTTACGAGTACGAAAACGCACAGCCATCTACTTGGTTGCTTTCTAGCAAAGTATCGACATCTGAGACTCTTCGATATCATTTTTGATCTTCACTTCGTCAGTGGCTTGAAGGTGGCTAATTATATCTCCTGAAAGTGCATATCACTCCTCTTCCCTTCTGCGGATTCAGAACGCCTCTAAAGCTTATCTAGTCAACTGGTACCTCTAAGTCGACTGGTGTTCTAGATAATTTCGTGTCTTTGAACGCTATTCTCAATCGTGTCGAGTAAGATCGACTGACCTGTTACCGATCGACATCTTCCACAATACTGCTGGCAGTCAGCTCTCGCCAAGTCTTAGCTGTCACTAGCATCGAGTCGGAAGTACTCCAACCAAAACTTAGCCACAGTCCATTCAGAGATCCTAACCGTGGAAGAGCGACATGAGCACGGAAATGGCCTTCCATTGGCTGAAATTTATGGAGAGAGTGAAAAGAAGCAGTGCATTCAATTAGATAGACCCCCTAAAACCATTAGATAGTGTTGAGTTTTCACGAAAAGATGACGGGAAAGCAAAGTCAACCACTTCACGTGATCTGTTGTCAACCTGTGTGAACTAAAAGGCAAAAAATAGATCATATTTGGTGCTAAAATATGTACAACATAGTCTTTTAGCCAATTCAACTGAATCCTATCGAAATCCATGACTAACTAATCTCGTCTTATCTCACGTGATATGGCGCTTGAAATCTGCCTTGCGAAGCCTCGAAATCGCGAACTTCCCAGCCACACCGCCCACCCAGCCTTCTTCTCAACGCGCTATGAATCACTGGCTACGATGGATTCACTTCATCACTGCCACGTTCCAAGTCGTTATGACCGCTGGAATATATAACTCTATCCACGGTTTGTATACATTTCATTCTCGACTAACTTACAGAAGATGCCTTTCATTCCTCACACTCCTGAAAGTCTCCTTTCTCGTTCAGACTCAAAGGACCCCTCAGCGACTTGTCGAGGACTAACAAATGACGGCCGACCATGTCGACGAGGACTTTCGAAATCCCCTCGCTCTTCGCCAGGCTCAAGCCCTCTGCGAATGTTGGGAGCGGAACCGTACTGCTGGCAACACCAAGATCAAGCGCCAGGCCAGATTAAAACTTCCCCTAAGCGTGTCCAATCTGCTACAATTCGAGAGAGAACAAGTGTCGATACTTTGGTGGATCGATTAGGTTTACTGGATGTTCAAACAGAACGGCATGAGCGAAAGTCTCAAAAACCCCCCGCTTCTGTACACGAGGGGGAGAAAGCATCACACAACCAGAATTCACAACGGCCTCAAAGAACTAAGCCTCGACCGAACGAGCCAAGCGGTCTAGCGTTATTGTGTTGTATTGGGGTAGCAGACGATAACAAGAGAGCACCAAGGCCCACCAACAACCGTGGAGGAAGACCCAATGCGCGCGTGTCTACACAACAGCGATCTAAAGTTCCCCAAGGGATACAAATGAAGGAAAACTTGCAACGACCTCCAATTAACAGGGATCCCTCTTCTCAGACCGGAGAGCTTCTGTCATTTATACCCTCTTCCGCCTCCCCTCAGATGACTGCACTATTACTCTCCGAATTAGCCAAGCCCGTATCAGATTCTGATGATGAAGGCTACATCTATATGTTTTGGCTCACTCCTGAATCCCTTCCTTCGGAACTACCTTCTGACACAGCCTCATCACTTCTTGCGCCACCTTCGAGACCTCAACCAGGTCGAAGAAGAACGTCAGATGTGCTCAACAGCTTTGCAACATCACTCCCTAATAGAACTGACCAGAAGAAGATTCTCCTCAAAATTGGCAGAGCTCAGAATGTTCAGAGACGACTGAACCAATGGACACGGCAATGCGGCTATAATGTTTCACTCATCCGATACTATCCTTATCTTTCAAAAGGCCTCTCCGAAGCGAATGTTAGTGAAGCCCCACGAACGCCGAGAAAGGTTCCAAACGTGCATAAAGTGGAGAGGCTGATACATATCGAGTTGAATGGTCAGAGAGCCCAAGATAGCGGGAAGTGCAAGGCCTGTGGAAGGGAACATAGGGAGTGGTTTGAGGTTGAAGCCAGTAGAGCTGGAGTAAAGATTGTTGATGAAATAATTAGACGCTGGGTTGACTATGCCATGCAATGACACAATATAATTCTTTTTATAGTTAAAAGGCTTTGATATCGGCTTGTCAATATTTCGAACGCAATAAACGCCCGTCAAACCAATAAAACAAAGTTGCTGATCATCAAAACTTAACCGAGATTAATATCAAAACAAAATGCTTGCTACATCTCTCCCTTTTCAAACTCGCCTTGTATCGTTACAAATCGTCTATTCTTGCTCCTTTAACAGTCGGCGGCTATCGTCATCATTTCGGCTGAGGCGCTAAGTTTTATGGATCATTTCATTGGCAGCGATATTCTTATCTTTGGCTTCAAAGCGGCTCATTGCAGACGGGCTCGAGGAATCACACTGCTGTTAATATTTACGTCAACGATACGAGGTCAGATGCGTGGATTAAAAATAAACCTTCTAGAAACGTGACCCTTCTCAATGATTGCCATCCCTCACCTAGTGCTTCGGCGTTTACCGCTTCCTTGTCATTCCCAGGCGGTTATCTGTCTCGCTGGAAAACCCCCGGGAGCAAATGCCCGGAAAGGGCGGCGGAGGCTTAGGAAGATTCAGTGGTGGGCTTACGCGTGAAGGCGTGGTCTCGGTAATCAACAGACAGGTGCCGAGCCCCTTTTCGCTAAGCGAAGGTCATGGATTATTCACAACGACGACATGTCAGTGTCTCACCAATTGATTCCACAAAGCGCTTTCCAATTTTAGGGAATTTAAATATAGCTACTCGGAACCAAAGCAAACCCTCCCCCTTCAAACACCCTCAATTCAAACAGTAAGAAGATGAAACGAATGATCGCTCTCTGGTTGTGCGCGAAGTCTCCAGGACCCTAAAATAAGTAATAAAGGATTGAAAAAGTGGATCTGTTCTTCCCCAAACTCCGGAGAAATGTACAGAGCTCGTCAACAGATCGGATCGATAGATGGAAAGGTTGCAACACCGCCAAAACTCCGGAATTCCTTTCCCTCAAAGCCCCCTCCGCGATGACCCGATGATCAATGAAAGGCTAGCTGGTTAGGTCGTTAGATCTCTCTTTTCTTCCCCATCTTGTCCCGCACAATCTCCCCGGCGTCTCCAAAGGAGGAAATAATGCGAATCAATTCCTCGTTTTCCTTTTGCAACTCCTCTACTTTCACCTTGAGATCTTCGACAAGTTTGGCTTGTCGGTGGCGGAAACTTTGTTGACTCTTCCGGTTCTGTTGTAATCTCTTCTGCTACATGGTTAGCTCGGCATCTCTTCAGGGAGAGAGATCATTCACTTCTTTGGCCTCATCGCGAGACATCGCAGAACGCGTTCTCGGTCGACTGGCCGTCTCGGCCGGTGCTGGCGGATTGGGAAAATTAGCCGAGGTGGGCGTCATAGACCAAGTGGGGAATTGCTGAGAGCTCGCAGTAGAACTGGAGGTATCAGAATAGGCTGGAGAGATGCTGGTTGGCGAGACAGCTTTCAGCTGGTCGTACTGGCTCGGTCCCCACGTGAATGAAGGGTGCAAGGGCGAGATTGGGGAAATGGGACTGGTTTGATAAGCCGGCCAAGGATTCGTGGTGTCAACATATGTACAAATACAATCTGACTGAGGCATTGCACATAGGTGACACCAGTAGTTTCGATTGACCCCTGACATTGAAAGCGTCAGAGTGTGAACATCGGGTTGCGCTCCCTCGGTGCCCTGGAGTTTATCAGTTCTGTACCGCGGTGTTTGGGGGAACGCTTTATACATAGCTTGGGGGTTGAAAGGGACTCGGGGGAGGTTGAACGTGCATACTTGAAAGATTCTTGGTAAATGATCTTGAACACGACAGATTGTAGATAGACGAGGAGATCTCGGAGACTTGGAGTTCATATCTCAAGGAAGCAGTGTTGATTAATACTCCCTTGTGCAGCTGGGGAGTTGATATAACATTCCTGCCCGATCGAGAGACCTTATTCATCACGCCATCAGAGGTTCAAGCAGTTTATTGATTTGGCAACGCCTTGGAGTCACTTACTACTGCTGTCCCTGGCAAAAACGGATGACCTCAGCTCGTCCAATACGCGGGCCGGATTGGCGAGGAGAGAAACTCTAGTGGTGTTAGGTCTGAAGGACTCCAAGACAAAACGTGCAACTTCAGGCTTCAGCGTGTCTGGCCCACTGGGTGGTCCTATTTTTAACCCTGTCCACCGTTATCTCCAAGATCAGACGAAGCGTGTTTGCGAGAAGAAATCTAGAGAATATTCTAAACATCCTATTCTTAGAAGCTGGGGCCGGGTGGTGTGCAGGTACCGGCAGGCAAAACGTGCTGGCGGAGACGGAAAACCCACGGCGCAAACAGGTCAACGGGAGAAGCCAGGCTGTTCCCCTTTTAGAAGGCTTGGTGGCCAATGGGGACGGGCCTTCGTATGCAGGCGGGTTAGTAAAGCTCCCGCGTTCCCAGTGCAGTGGTCCTCGCAGCCAATCGCGCGCCGGGCGCGACGGCCGTTCGCCCGCCCCCACCTCTCCAGCAGACTAACGTCCAAAACCACGTTTGAAGCTGGATTCTTGGCCAGCACCTCGACAATCATCATCCCTCTGCTCGTCGATCAAGAGTGACGCCGAACAAAGCGCCGGCGGCTACAATTGTGTCATTAGACAATTATGTCCCTTTCCGGCAAGAGATCAAGACCACCGTCCCGCGCCTGCAAGTGCCAGAGACCTGCAGCTCAGTCCCGCTGTTGTCGAATCGCTTGGAGCACTCGCTTTGCTGGTGCTCTGCCTCCATCCATCCAAGAGACGGCGGCGGCTGGTTCCGAAACGTAGAGCGCAACGGCATCGTCGTGCTCTCATCAGCTGAAAGAAACGAGTCCTTCAAAGCGTATTGACTTTCGCAAACGCCGGTAGCAACTGTCGTCAAGATGGGGTTTCTGGCCGCTCCTCTCAACCACATAGCTCGATTCAAGCATTTCCTAAGCAAACCCCGGCCGCCACTAGACTAAGCTCTCATTCTGCAGTGTACTATACCTTTCTCCCCCTTTTGCTCCTGCTCATACGCGTCGACACACGGTGGAAGGAGTTGTTCGCTGCACGAGGCTATGATAATGTCGCCCGAACCCTTCGTGACTGTAGGAGATGATGACTCTCCATCGTCTACCTTAGCATCACCTCCGGCTTGAATCTTCTTTTCGCACCGTGTTTGAATTCATTGGAGCCATTTCATTCTACCTGGTCTCAAGTAGACCCTGATCCAAGATACCAAAAACATGTAGCTCCAGCAATGGCCATGATCGACAGTCGGACGTCCCATACATGCTCTGCATAACATGGCGCAAGCACTACCGTCTCAATCCCAGCAGGAATGAGGTGGGATCCTTCTCTGTACCTGCTGCACTTGTGGGGTGCATTACCGGAAAGCCATCGACAAGCCTCGACAGAAGTAGTTGTTGTTTGAGAGTCGGGGAATATCTGACACGAGTGGCCCAACCGGGTTCTCAGGCTGAGGAGAGCTCAGGCCCGAGAATAAACCTGTCGCCGACTGGTATCGCTAACAGCAAGAGGCTACAACTACCGGGGGCCACACCTATCTCTCACACCATCACTAGAATGGTGCTGTTGAAATAAGACTAGATCGGTTGTGCAGATACTACTGCATTTGGGAAGCTTCGGTCGGAAATTGTAGTGCCCATTGACAACGAATCTTCCCAATCAACAGGGTGCCCTCGCTTCATTTCGATTTCAAATGCCTCTTTTGCTATTTACCAATAAATGACAGTGAATACGATCCTTTCATAATCACAGCGGAAGGACCAGAAAATACGACGAACAAGTCTTGGTCGGAAATTCCCGTCGATGCAAGAAATCCGAGAGAGCATGTGGCTTATCTTCCAGCACAGATGAACAGCATGGCCTGAGAACTTGTCATCACCCCCGAAACAAGCCACTCCTTTCCGAAGTCTAATCCTGGTGGATTATTACCGCTTACTGATGCCAATTTACATTAGCCGTGTTTGTAAGGGTGTTTCGACTTACATACCCAATATTGAAGAGCCCCCACGAAAGAACATGGCCATTAACAGCTTGTTTAATCGCTCAGGATCACGGTGTCGGAGCATACCAGTTTCGGTTATATAACCGACCAACGAAAGCAGAGCAAGTCTCGTCAATGCATGTCATGTGTCTGTTGCGGCGGTTGAACAGGCTGAAAGAGAGTTGGAGGTAGACTACCGGATGCTGGATTGATACCTAGTAGATGCAGGATAGCTTAAAAACTTACCAGAACATCCAGCATCGAGTTGGGTAGAAATCTAGCGAGTTTGGCTCCAGCCGTGACCTCACATCTGAACTAAGCACTTCGATCAAATCCAATTTCCGTGTTGCAGATGTTGACAGACGAATATCAAGCCGCGCAAGATTCTCTAGAACTTTAAGTTGAAGAAGAACATCATTTTACTGTGATAAAAAGGCTATATGGATCCTTCTACATGTCTGCGGCTTTGGTTTTGGAATTTGACGGTAGTTGTCAACATCGCTAGATGTGGATCCTTGCTTTTTTGGGAGTCGAATGAGCCAAATAGCGCTATAGCTTATGATAAGGAAATGACAATCCAGTCTTAACAAAGTATCAATGTCGAACTTGATATCGAGTCACGAAACTCTGAATGGAAAAGGCTTGAAACTGCATTGGACCACCACAAGTACAGGAAGCAGTATCTCGTGGAGAAATCTTCCGGTCTGTGATGACAGAATGAGTGTAAACACGAATGGTCGAGTCAGGAAAGAGAAATTCATCACTACGAGTCTTGAAATTGTATCGCATCAAAATTGAGACGAGAAAGGAGAGGTGAGGAAATTACCTTAGCCATCCAACATAAGTTAGTCGGGGAGCAAGTTTATCCGTGCCACGTGACTACAGCCTACAGGTTTTCCAACCCCTCCTTTGCCCCACCATCCCGACAAAGCTCATCAAGGCTAAGCGCTGAGGCACGCATCTTTGAAGTCTTCCTTCTCCCTTGGTGCTACTGTTTACCATTCCTAAGAATGGAGTACGATCCAAAAGTGAGTGAGTGACACCTCTTCTACCAAAAAGCGACTCTCTAAGGCATTTAGCGCCCTCCTCAACGGCCGATAAGACGTCTTTCGCGTATATCTCTGCAAGAGATCGGTGGCCTGTGATTCTAGTAGGAAATCCCATTCGATGACATTAATGGGGCTGACCGTCAGACTGGAGCAATTGATGATGTACACAAGGCTGTCTCGGAGACCACGGACGGATCCAGAAGGGAAGAAGGAAAACGAATTGTGGAAGAACTTGCTAAGCTCAAATATGAGTTGCAACATGACAGAAAACTGATGTGAGGACCTACGAGCAGTTTATCACGGGAAGAAAGTTGATTTCAGTAGTCCTCTTTCGGATGACGGCCAACTAGATGTCTCGGGATATAACAAGGAGCTTGAGAAGTTAGGATACCCTAATTGGTTCAATGTGCCGTGGCTCTATGCCGAGTGCTATCTCTACCGGTTGGTGTGACTCTATCGAACGAGATTTCTCAGTTAATTGGACACAGGCGCATAGCCACATTTTTCTCACTATCTTCGCATTGGAAATCCTACGATGTATTTGCCCGACAAAAGATGTCCACTTTTCGATCTTCCAGACCAGCTGTCTTGGAACTCGCTGGCAGATACCATGAACTCATTTCTCAGATAGGAAAGGAGCATTCAGAATCTGAAGAGGAGCTTGACAGAGCTAGCAAGATCTTGTTCATGGAAATGTGCGAGATCTGTCTATGGGGAAATGCAACCGATTTGTCCTTGCTAACCTCATTGACTTATGAGGATATTCAGAAGTTGCAAGGATCAGAGGCACGGAAAGCTTCAGAAGCGAATATCATCGTCAACGATTTAGAGGCCGCCTATGATATCCTTAAGAAAGCAAAGACAGCAGGGAAGAAAGATAGGCGGGTGGATATTGTACTTGATAACGCGGGATTCGAATTATACGTCGACCTCATTCTGGCCGGGTTCCTCCTATCTGTTGGTTTGGCCACAAGTGTGGTGCTTCACCCCAAGTCGATTCCTTGGTTTGTGTCGGATGTCGTTCCAGCCGACTTTGCCGCACTTTTGAATGCTTTAGCAAATCCGCAAGAATTTTACACGACGCCCTCTGATGACGAGAAACACTCTGGCAAGATCCCCGAGCCGCTAAAGGAAAAAGAAATTGATGAACTGTCGTTCTTGTTCGAAGAATGGAGCAACTTTCATGCAGAAGGCCAATTGATCCTGCGTTCGAACCGCTTCTGGACGGAAGGAGGTAGTTACTGGCGCTTACCAGTTTCCGATGCACGATTATACAATGATCTCAAGGAGAGCGAGGTGGTGATCTTCAAGGGAGACTTGAACTACCGAAAATTGACTGGAGATGTGAGCCCCATCCATGCAGCTTGATGACAAGCACTAATAGACTAAGGCAACGTGGGATCCGACCACCCCATTCACAGAAGCAATTGGGCCAATGGGCCCAGGCTCCGGTGTGAATGTTCTCGCTTTACGTACATGCAAGGCGGATGTTGTTGTGGGACTGAAGCTTGGAGAAGATGAGAAGTTAAGATCAATGGAAGGAGGCGGCAGTAACAGTGGTGCCCGGAAATGGGCTTGGAGTGGCAAATGGGCGGTGGTATCTTTCTCTGATGGGAAGTAGATGTGACTAACAATCTCAAGATGGTCAGTAATTGCATATAGACAAGATAGGTAAAAATAGATAAGCTTGAAGTCAATTGCATAGGGCGAGCTATGCCGTCTCTTCCTACTCGATTGCAAAATCCTGGAATCTAGTTATGTATCAGTGCTTGCTGACAAACTAGAGATATGCCTATCATACGATTGACAAAGCATCGTGTAGCTGCCAGGCATGTTGTTTTTGTTTTTACGCAGCCATTTCTCAATCTGGTATATCAAGTATTATTACGCTTTTTCATTTCTAAGTCGACGTCTAATCCTTTCAGCTCGTAAATGACACATCAACCCCCCATTTCTTCAGCTTGCCAATCAACATCTCCCCCCGCTCCAATTCCTCCTCCTAGAGCCATGATCCGCGCTAACATGATAGAAATTTGCCACGTCGAGTTGAGAGTCATCCAAGTGAGTTTCCCCTAGGAAAGACTAGCGCTCTGGTTCATGCAGGTGCAGCTGTCAGAATCGCTGAGACACTTGACGTGCTTCGGATCGATGTGCCTGACATACGGAGAAGTTGAATACCTTGACAGCTGACACGACTACCAACGATTCGCTTCCAAGAGCCCGAATAGACTCCCGAACCGGAAATACCAAACTGGAAGAAGGACGAAAGAAGAAGTCAGGCCATCCCCATGATTATCTTCATGGGAGTTTTAAAGCGTCGGTTTGGAATTCCGATTGGCACCTGGACTTTCTGATTTGGTTTGGGATTTTCCCACTCGTACTCGGAATCCGACCTGGACATTTGTGTTTCTTCATTATACGGATCTGGAACTTGGCTATGACAATTCGAACTTGTTCATTATTCGGATTTGGAATGGTCTCGTTTGGTTTTTCAGCTGAGCCACATGGGTGTAAGCCACATTCCCGATTTGGAATTTGAAGCCTCAGCATCTCGACGTATGAACGCTCGCCGGTGCAGCAGGGGAGCCGGGACTTGATGTCTCGCCTCAAGCGGGCCAGTCGCTGCCGTTTCCTCCTGGATTTAAGGCCTGTTGAATGGTTATTAATCGCGTTGAGAGGCTGGAGATCAGACTTAACGTGGCGTCTGCAGGGTATGAAACATGCAGCGGCGCTTGCGAATCGACCTACGAGATGGCGAGAAGGTCAGGAGAGGGAGGAATGTGCTGCTCGATGACGAGTTGGTCGGTGGTCCCCGTAAAGTGGCTATGCTGACGAGTATCGCCATCGCCGACCATGCTCGGCAATGCCGCACGTGATGCGGCTGGATCGTCCGCTGGTCTTGCTGCTGCTGGTATCGATAGAGATACCGCCGTGGGTTGTTGAGGTGCAGAGATGTTCGAAGTGTTATCACCAGCAACAGATCCGTGAGTAAGTATGTTCTCCAATTGTCTTTCATCATTAGTATTGGCACCTTCATTGACTCCATTCTCAGGAATTCCGGATCCCCAGCCAGGTGGAAGCCCCCCGCTATCGTACCCGTGAAAGGAATTGTGCCCTCTTCTGAAGTTCTCGGTCGAGTCGGAGATGTAGTGAACAACTGGATGCCAACCACCGTTGATGAGCTCGAACCGAGTTTCTCTAGGAATCGTTGATGGAACCCGAAGCGCTCTTCCAAACGATGACGAGCTAAGAATGTTCTGAAGTGATGTTTGCTCTTGTCTCGGAGTGAAGATATCATATGCTGGTCCTAGTTGGAAATCGATTTGACTCTGCAGGTGCAAATTCATCCGGCTGGTCGTGCATGCCAGACAAAGTGTTGTTAGTGGAGTTGTCTCCAGAAGCGACTGATGAAGCTCCAGAGGAACCGAGTTGCATATTGGTGGGAGTATCGCAAGGTGACCACAAAGATAACTCTGGATAATCTGGTGGCACATGTTGGATTTTTTGCGGAGAATATTTTGGAATCAGGTCGTTCGTGCCAAAATCTATATTTATAGTTGATGTTTCAAGGCGCGAGACCATGTTCTGAGAAAGAACAACTGTTCAAAGGACTATTCATGGTCTCTCGGGAAGAAGAGTCATTGAATTTGTGGGAGTAACTAGAAACGTAGTAGATGAATCATGCTCGAAAGACCTTAAGTGAGTCGTCTAACGTTTTGTGCGCACGAAGTAACACCCAAAAGAAAGGAATGACTTGAATGGACTCCGACAAGAGCGCGGCTACGAAATCAAGCCTCATTCTAATAATACTAGTTCCTCCATACCTCAGCAGATAAACTAGGGCTGGAATCTACTCGCTCAAGGAAAAGAGAGCCCCGAAAGCCACCCATGTTTCTTGACAGCATCAAGTCTCGCTGATGATATATCATACTTGTACATTCCATCTCCTTTAGATGCAATAGCACATGACACACAGAACATTCAACACAGCTGCATTCGAATACCGACCTCTCTCCCAAGACCTGCACCGGTATGACCCGCGCACCCGAGGTGGACGAGCAACGTCGTATTAACCTCGCGATTTATCAGCCTCAATCCTTCAGCCGGGTATCTAGATCCCAACCTCCGCATCTCGATCGATCAACTGCACAGCTGGGGTATGGGTTATTTATCCAGCGAGGCCCCTGCCTCCCGGCTACTTGCCGAAGAAAATACCAGGAGGCGTACCTGGCGTTGCCTGCCTGCTGCCATGATAGACACCCTGTCTTCCCGAGCTCAAAAGTTCGTTCACCATTCGGGATTCAACCTTGGTACAGCTGGTCTTGGAACCTTGTCTCCCGAATGTCGCAAACGGGCTGCTTCCTTTCTTACCGTGGATAATGAAGTATTTATTTCCAGGAGAAATAGAAGATGTTCTTTGATTTCAATTTCATTTTTCACCACCGAATCATGGTGAGCCTTACACATCTTATACTAAAGCATCTCATTGTAAATAAGGAAATCTCGCTAAATTGAGAGACGCATTTCTCCTTCTCCAGGGTCGATGTCATCAACAGAGAATAAGCTTTTGGGAACAATATCAAGTTTTGGCCGAGAATTGGTAAGGTCAATGACTGGTTAAATACGTGCATTTGGACAGTTTCTTACCATTCCGGGTAGTGGACAAGAGAATATCACACCGCTGCCCCGCATTGAAAATGATTTTGATCTTTCGGTTGAGTGGACGGCCGAGTGATGTGACTTTTATATAACAAACATTCGTTTCACACGTCAACTTGAGTTGTTTCTTCCCAGCATGACTGATATCAGAATCAAGCCATGTATCTCTGTCTCTTCACCCCATTAACTCTCCTACCTTCCACAGCCTTAGCATCCGTAATAGTCAGCCCGGTTTCCCATGGCCCAACGGGTTACGAAGTAACTATCACCTACACCCCTCCACCACCAAGACCAACGGCATACTACCCCAAGACTGGCAACCTGAATACATCTCCATGTCCCCTCTATTTGGGGACACCAATCCACGAACAATGGGTGGATTAAATATGGGCCACAAGTCCTCTGGAGACTGGTCACTGACAATCCCCTTACCATCGGGAACATATCTCTACGTATACTATCCAAACTGCGAGGAAATATTATCTACGCCGTTGGGTCCATCAACATGCAACTCAACAATTGATACGGGAAATCCGCCGATTGAAAGGTTGCCCGGAGATCAAGTGTTGAGCGCTGTACAAGTTCCTTTTGATGGCAATTATCAGACGAGGAATTATGATTATCAGCTACCCATTGAGCATCCTGCTCAGACGGGGAATATTTCATTTCAGAGATATGCGAGTCCAGGGTCGACGTATCCTGCAAAAGGTAGATGAAGTTGCTTCATAACTTCTGTTTGTAGAGATAGAGGTACGGAGAGGTTGACACAAATCCAGATATCCACGAGGCAGGAATTTACCTCCCCGCCGAGTACGGTAAGGTTCCAGGCAAGAAATATCCGGTTCTATACTTGAGTCACGGAGGAGGAGGAACTGATTCGGATTGGTTTAACCAAGGACGTGCTCATCATATACTGGATCGGTTGATTGCGGCCGGGAAATTGGAGCCTACTATTCTGGTAACGCCTAATTTCTATAATCTTGGGTTTACTGTAGGGCAATATGCGACGAATAGCTCGATTGAGGGATTTAATATGGGTAAGGATATACAAAAACGTTGAGATAGCTTCATCTGGCAGCTAATGGCTCGAACAGTGGGTTTGAGTGCTTTCTGGAACGCGGTCCGGGTGTCTTATACAGACTACCTAATTCCTTGGGTTGAAAAGACTTATGCCGTGAATGCAACGCCTGCTGCAAGGGCTTTTGCCGGTCTATCTCTTGGTGGTGGATTAACCGAAACTATGCTCTTCAATGCGACAAATATGTTCTCCTCATATGGTGTGATGAGCAATACGCCGTTTCCGGAGCTGGGAGATGCGATCTATGAGAATGTAAGTGGGGCGAATACACCGAGGATTTTTCTTGATGCAGGGTTTTATGATGCAGCTCTTGATAATAGTGTGAATGCTGGTGCACGACTAAGCGCGGTTGGGGTGACGAGTTACCTGAATCATTATGTGACCGAAGGAGCCCATCAGTGGATTACCTGGCAAGAGCTTCTGTATACTTATTTAGAGACAAATATTTGGAACGATGTATGAAATTAAGAGTTGGAAGTGCCTAGTGGGGAGAAAAAGAAGAATGCAATAGCAGCCAACTGCGGATGGAATAAATAGGATCAAAATTGAGATTGTAGAAAGTTTTGAAATATATTGAGGTTTACCAACATCTCCACCTAACTCTAGATCCGAAAAGGGGCACGACAAAGTCAATCCATCTACCTACCTCAGCATCCTCAGAATATAATCTTGACAATACCTTAAGGAGGCATTTCTGTTCCAACAGACATATTGCGAATTCTTCCTGCAGAAAAAGGAAGCCCCGCACTCAAAGGTCGTTGAAATCGCTCTTGTCTAGTACAGCATCTTGCGATGGTATCCAGCTCAAGACCAGCTTTAGGAGGAAGACTGGCCGAGCGAGGCAGAAGACGTGAATAAGGAAGAATGGAAAGTCTTGAAAATTGTGAAGAAAAAGGGAGCAATACCCGAAGGAAACAGCTGTGGTGATTATAACGAAGATGTGAGATATATTATCGCTGTCGAAATTCAGACTGCTAATGGAGGTTTTGTATCTATAAAACTCTGGCTGGTCGTGCTGAGCTGTTATTGACACCAACTTACGGCCACCATTTCAGGAGGCTGTACTACTAGCTCATAACAATCAATAAACTGGCTTCTGATCCTGGTCGATGACCACGAACGGACGAGAACCTCTCGTGGGAGGACGTGGGAGAAAATAAGCACGTTCTTAGGAAAGGGTGCAATATTCCATACTATTCGGACCGCATATATCAAACTTTGAATATAGTAAGTGAGTAGCCAAAAAGTTCTGAAACGTAGCTATAAGAGCAAGAACAACGGCATGGAAAGCAAAAGTAAGCAGACCTTGTCGTCCAACCGCTCTTGCAAATCCAACTCAAGTGCTATGTCAAGGCAAAGAGGTCACCCTTGCTTTCGAGATGTCCCGGTAGAAAGTGTATTTTTGGTCGCGGGTGCACTGCCGTCGAACCTCACACTGTTGTCAAATTTCAGCCATCATTAAATAATGCGTTGCTCGGAAAGCTATACTGTTGCCAACTCGGCACATTACTGCTACGCCCAACAGAATGTCGCCCCGCCAAACCAACAAACTGCTCTCAACAACCATTTCCCTTGACTCAAACAGCCAAGAACGAATGTGTTCATATGTAGCAAGCAACTAAGCAGAAGTCAAAAACGCTAAATAAACAGCACTTAAGCAATAGAAACTTGTAGCGAAAAACTTGTAGCAAAAAACTTGTAGCAAAAAACTTGTAGCAAAAAACTTGTAGCAAAAAACTTGTAGCAAAAAA
Organism: Arachnopeziza araneosa; assembly: GCA_003988855.1. NCBI lineage: Eukaryota > Fungi > Ascomycota > Leotiomycetes > Helotiales > Arachnopezizaceae > Arachnopeziza > Arachnopeziza araneosa. The sequence goes on from QYAI01000017.1 coordinate 155,739, forward strand.
CTTGGTAGAGCGTAGGATGAGAATCATGTAATCTCTTCTAACCAAGCCACTGTTAACTGATGCGAATTGACGCGTTTGCTGACGTGAAAAATCCGGCCTTTCAATGATTTCGAAATTTTCGCTTATTAGCGTCGGGACGGATCATTTAGCTTCCGGCTAGGGAATCCTCTCGTTGAATAATAAGGGAAGTCACTCAACGATTGATAAGCATAAACAGAGAACTTGCTGACATGTTCTACCTGAGTTCATGATATTTATAATCGTCTTGGATATCTCATTATCAACAATTCAAAAGTATATACGACGAAAGAGGTATCTTCAAAGAAACCTTCAGAACTAGTTCGACCTATCTCACAATCTGCGTTGCACCTTCTTCCATCGCACTTGCATCGGCTGCTACAGCCTCCGCTTGTTTCCTCTTAAATAACCCTCCCTCCTTTTTCGGCTTCTTCTCCTTCGGTTTCTCCGAGTTAATGTTGTTATAATGTATGATTCCTCTCTCTCTATCACTCTTCAGCTTCTCCATATCAGCCTCGCTGACAGGAACGCCTTCGATAGCCTTGACATGCTTTCCTTCAATGAAACTCATGATTCCTCCACAAGCAGCGACGATACATGCCATTGCAACAAATAAACCGGTAGACCACGAAGGACGCTTGTAGCGATTAAAGCCCCACATGAATCCGGAGAGGACAGCTTGGAGGAAGGTATTCCAGACCATGGCCCAGATGACAAAATCGAGCTTCCACAACTTGGTGGGTGGAGCACGAATCCCAGTCAAAGGAGCATTTGGTATCTTGGCGACTGGATAGGGGATGCTGGAATCTGGTACATCAGAGACCTCGGCCTCGATTTGAGGTGGCCCTAATTCAAGTGGAAGTTGTTCTGAGCCAGCAAGCCTGAACCATCCTCGGTTGATACCTGCCAGTCTTCTCAGGCCCTCTTCTTTCTTCTGGATCCTGTACTGAAGGAGATAATATAAATCTCTAAACCTCCAAGGAATGGTTCCAAAACCTGTTACGCAGAAAAGGCCGTTGAGGACCTGAGAATCGATTTCAATCCATTTTCTTCTCGGAGAGTTGATGTCGTTGCAAGTTGGTTTGCACATAGCCGGACTCGCGTTACACAGGAGTAAGAACAACATTCCACCCCAAGCAACAACATTAAGGCCATAAATCGTGATCAGAAATCCAACGGGAGTAGAGACAAATTTCCATGTAGCTTTGGCACCAATGACCGTTGACACTTTCCAAGTATGTTTGGGAGGAAACTCATATCCGTTATCGAATGGCTCAGTCCTGTACTCAGTTTCCGGTTTTGCTGTAGGAGAGAGATTTGTATCCGACGAACTTCTCTGCCCAGATGAAGTTCCCACAGTCTTTCCATTGCCACTCTGTATATCAGGCTTAGGGGCAACCTCGCCTTCCGGAATCCCAGGCACACTCTCATGTCTCATGATCGTCTTCTCCCTCGGCGAGTTTGGACTATCAGAGGAATTCCCTTGCCCTGAAAGCGACTGTTTTCTAACCTTCTCTCTCATCTGACCCTCACCACTCCACCCGTCACTCCCGTAACTACCTCTCCTGATATCCTTCAAGGTCGGAATATTGGCCGCGGCTTGGCCTGTCGCGACGCAGAAGCCTACTGGGGGTGCAGATTCTGCAAATGATTTTGAGGCGCTGCGTATCCGACCAGTGAGAGACGAACTGTTGGATTCACCGCGTGTTCGGGTGGTTTCGAGGGGAGGTTGAGAGGATGGAGGTTGAGGGATAGAGGGGAAGGGCTCGGTCTGAGCTGATGTAGAGGGAAGTGTAGCCATGGTAGTATATCTCGAAGGATTGATGGGGAGATTCTTGATCTGACCTTGGCTCACCTGAGAGATGAGGTTGTCAAGGGTTGAATTGGCGTCCGTATTTCTTCCCCTGTGATTCAAGTGTGAGACATGCTCACTGACGTCAAAATCTCAATCTGCTTTTGAACAATTGATATTGCGATATAGGTGATAAGTATCGATGCGAAAGACAAGAACGAGTAATTATGAAGTACCGAGGTCTAGAAGTGTTGACTGGATCCTGCTCGATTCCAAGTTTCGGGGAAACTTGAGGTTGTGAGTCGCGAGCCAGCAGAGCGGCCGCATCCTGACCAGCATCATATATTTATTGCAGTGACTCCATGCCTACGAATGATATTGCCCAACAACAAACCAAAATCATGGCTCCGTCTGCGACCTCCAGCACGGATTCAAGCACATCAATCGCTCTGTCTGCTCTTCAAGAAGTTATCCTCGGCAGCAAATCCCCGCCCACCTCAACCTCCCCTCATCCAGCCCACCTCCTTCACCTCGCCCACCAAATCCAGCACAACCTACAATATCAACACGACTGGACCTCGCTCCAAATCCACTCGTCCTCACCTCTTACCCAGCTTCCTCTACCGCGACCCCTCATCTCTGGTCTACCACCAAAAAGACTCTACATCCACCCAGATGAGCAGATTGCTTTGTTGAAGCACCAGCACGAGAGCGGGAAGGCTGTGGGAGGGGAGGGGGTAGATCCTGAACGGGAGTGGGTGCTCCCTACGCATATCCAGGAGAAGTGGAGCTTAAAGGGACTGGCTGGGGTGTTTGATAAGGTTGGTGCTGTGCCACCTTTTAGGGAAGAGGAAGAGGAAGAGTCAGCGTTAGAGGAGAAAGAGGTCGGTTGGGAGTGGAGGGGACACAGGCGACAGAAGAGGATACTGCTCGGGACGCTGCATGATGATAGCACAGTCGTGTATTATATCGTCCATGATGGGATTGTGAAGCCAAGGCAAAATTGAGATGGGGAATCCGAGGGCTACAACATATGGCCTGCCCACACTAAGAACGACTCGATATGGAAGTGGATGCTATCTTCTCGATCCGAGAAGGCGAGGCGACGATTCGACCATGGCTCTGGGCAGAACACTATCCACAAGATGAATCTTACGGCATAGATTGAACTGGCCAACTCTACGGTACAAGAATGGATGTTCATTCAACAGACGAGCCAGCCATAAGAAGCACTACCTGCTTAGAAATGGTTGCTTCTCCTCTTAGCATCGAGAGGCACCGAACCCAGCATTGAAGAGAGTGATACTTCATTGCTACGGAACCGGAGGCGAATAATTCGGAATATGACACGCAAACTTTAGACGACGAAATAGAAAGCCTCAATCTAGATATAATCACTGATGACTTCAAACCTCCCTCCCATGAAAATCTCAAGTCCATTATCCTCAACCCCAAATCCCCACCCCACCTCTCCTCTTCCACAACCCTCAAGAAAGACAAATCTCCATTACCAAAAAGAAGTCGAGAATCGAGCCAACCTGCTTAAAATATCCACTCTCCCCCTCCCACCCATCTCAACCTCAACCTTGATCTTACCCAGAGCCAGCAAACATACCTGCCTACCCCGATGCTGGATACCAATCCAAGTCCAAGTCCAAGGGGATCTCGTCACATCCCAGGAGCAGAACCTCTCTCCACTCAGAAAGCAACAAGGGGCAGCAGACCACTTGATTTCATCCACTTGGACATGCACCTCTCTGCAATGTCTTGCAACTCTCTCTCTCTCTCTCTCTCTCCCTCTCTCTCTCTCTCTCTCTCTCTCTCTCTCTCTCTCTCCCTCTCTCCCTCTCTCTCTCTCTCTCTCTCTCTCTCTCTCTCCCTCTCTCCCTCTCTCTCTTTTCCTGAAGAGAAAGGAAAATAAGCGGTTGTGATATATTTCATTCATTCATTCATTCATAGACCGAGGGGGGGGAAATCTTGGGGTCTTCTGATCCCGTGGCATTGCGATTCGGACCCGTCCCAGGTTGACCGCACGCAGCCAGAGGAAATGGGTCAATCATGCAGAGGTTTGCGAGTGAGGAGAGGGGAACGCAGAAGATGAGAGTGCAGTGCAGATTATGCCTCCCTAACGCCTAACACCAGTTCAAATCACGCTATCCTGACCCATCACGTCCTCCCATTCATCAATCATCACGCCGTCTAAGCAGTCTGGGTCGCGAGCCCTCCCTTCCTCCCATCCCCTCTTAATTGACATTACACAGCAGCTCCGCCTCCAGGATGAACTTGCCCTCCTTGTACTTCTCACTCGCCTCAAACGCCTTGTCGTATTTCCAGCCCACGCAATCGCCGCACTGCCGGCAGCTGATGTCGCGGACGATGTGCCGCCCCGTGGTCATGTTGCGTTCGGATGCTTCGCCGTTCGTGACGTTGACGACCGAGGAGAAGAGGTATGCCTTTCCGTGTTGGCCGCGGAAATTCTGGGGAGGCGTTAGAAAGGGGTGGGAGATTGAGAGGGGATGGAATGGGAGGGAGAGACGGGAGGAGGACGCAGGTAGAGGAGAAGAGAAGAGAACAGGATACATACCCGCGATATAATATCCTCATGATTACTCAGATGAGCCTTACAGTTCTTGCAGCCGTAGATCTTGGGGGAATTGAGGTAGACATTGTACGAGAGACCCATCTTGCCAGCTTGCTTGCTTCCACTTACTCTCTCTCTCTCTTTTCTCTTGATATCCCTCCCTAATCTCTCTTCCTATCCCAATCCTTTTTCCTCGCTATGCTGTTGCAGAACGACGTTGGCTCGCTCGCCGTATCTATATGCCGACGCTGCTCCTCCGGATATATCAGCCCCTCAGCACGGTTCGCAGGTTCGGCGCCAACGTGCGGTCGAGATGGAGACGGACGGACTGTCGCCGTACGGAACCTGTGACGAGCGAGCGATGGCGTCGCGTCAGGGCGCGCTGGGTCGAGAGCCAGTGAAGTTGGGTGTGCGGTGCTCTCTCCTCGGGAGTGCGGTAGGTCTCTGCACCTTGTTCTCGCGCTGTGCTGTGCGGTGCTGCGCTGTGCGGTGCGGTTCTATGCTGTGCTACCTGCTGCTAATGTGAGGTAACGTGAGATGTCGTCCAGGCTAGACGGTCACAAGGCTGTGTCGCCGAGTTGGGTTGGGTTAGGATATATGTCCCTTGTGTGGTGGGGTCAGGCTTCTTATCGAGTGGGCTTGGCCTGGTTAGAAAGGAACAGAGCCTGAGCAGCTGAGCCAGGGGGTTCTAGACTGTGAGGATGGCAAAAGGAAAACTAAGGCATAAGTCCTCTTTGTCTAGATCTATCTACAGTACTCTCTTTTTGAAATAAACCGAGCCACGACGTAGGCATCTTATCATTCAACCCAGGATTTCAAGCAAAACTCTCTTCAGCGTCAAGTAGCCTTGATCACTTCTCACAGCGTGAAACCATTGCATCTCAAATGAATGTATTTCCATCTTGTAATAGGAGGGATTTAGTTGGTGTTCTGCACGCCTTCATATCCATGTTACGCCAAACCCCTGTCCTTCCTCGGTTAAACTCTCCTTCAGAACATGTACAAAGAATGAAGACTTCACGCTTCCCAAACCATTGAAGTAACTGATATTACCCTCCTACCACGAGAAAGCTTCTTCCACAAAGTCAATGTTACTCCTCTCTTGCCTCTCCCTCACTGCCCTTCGAACATCATCACTCAAATTTCCTGGTCCACAAACGCTGACACCCATCGCACCAACCTGTCCTGCAATCTCGGTATCCATGATCGCGGCAACGTTTGGTCGTCCGGGAAACATCTGAACTGTGGCGCTCGGGCTATGGATCTCCTTCGTGCTCCTTGGTCTACTCACAAAGAGCATGATCCTTAAGACATCGCGTCTCTTATCCATCGCTAGGATGGATGTCATCCAAGGACGGATCCATTCTAGGTGTTCGGGAGACTGAATGATCCAAACGAGGAGAATCTTGCGCGTTGCGACTGAGTTGGAGGAGTAGCCTGCGACGAGGTTGCGAACATGTGGGACCTGTTGAGTGATTCCTACGCCACCAGCGAAGAGGACTACGGTGCCATATGAAGTCATGGAATGCATTCCTCCGTATGGACCTTCAGCGAAGACTTTGGTGACAAATCTTCCATCTGGAGCAGCTTCTGCTTTCTTGAAGAGGCTACGAGTGAAGCCGGTACGTTCACGGACGATGAATGACATGGTTGTCTTCTTCATGGCGAGGATATCCTGTCGATTCATAGCGAGCTTCTCTGAGTCAAGGGACTCCGCTTCTTCGGACCAGGCAACGGAGAAAGGGTGAGATTGAGTAAATCCAATGCTAGGAATGTAGAGGTATGCGTGTTGGCCAGCCTTGAAGGTCCAAGGACGGGGCATATCGATAGTCACACGGCACGCATTACCCGGAAGGGCTTCAACAACAGCTTTAGACCCCAAGCCATTGCGGTAAAGGTTCTTGACGACTCGGAGTGCACGCTCGAAGGTCCAGGTGGTGAAGACACCCACCAAGATTGTGGTTTGAGGTAAGCCGGCAAGCTTCAAGTGGAACCACACGGTGATCAGCACGAGTATAGCAAGGGCGATATGTAGGTTCTTGAATATTTCGTAAAAGGCGTGACGAAGAATGGAGTTGGCTTGGACGGCTATTGTGACAAAAGCGATGAGAGCCTAAATATGTTAGTCGAGTACGAGAAGAGCGTGGCGGAGGCTTACAATGAAACCCATCAAGATGGTCTGGGAGTCCTTGATTTCTTTCAGAACAGTAGCCCATCCTCCAGACCTGACGGTGGCAGCAGCCCAAGCAGCGGCATGAGCAATAACCTCCAGCACCACGATTCTTCCAAACCATCTGTGCAGTAAGTTAAAGGTGTCAAATGAGAGATTCAACCACTTGATCAAGGGATTGTTGCGTCCAGCCATAACAAACAATGGGATCTATCCTGTCAGCACGTGATATAGCTCTAGACGATCCACATACCATGTTTACCACAGCCAAGATTCCCGTCCTATTTCTCAACTCTCGAGCCGCAGTAGCATAGGCAGCACTCCAATTCACGCTGACTACGCAGAAGGCAACGTTGGTAGCAAAATATCCTGCAATGAAAGCCAATTGCAATCTCGTGGGGAGGGCCCCAACATTGATGGCCGAACTGAGCTGGAATTCGCGATTGTGCCTCTTCCTGAAGACTGGGGCGTACAAGACGTGTTTTTTGAATTTGGCAAAGGCCTCGGACGGCCTTGAAAAGTAGACTTGGGTATCATTGTTCAGGCACGTCAAGTGTCGAACATACTTGACCGTTTCCATGCCCACTCTCCATACTATCAAGGCCACGACGAGAGAGCCACAGATGATGAGAAGGTAATCCATGAAGTCCTGGTTGAAGGCAGCAGCGTGCTTGGCCTCGGCGGCAGCAGCGACGGCAGCAGCTCCCGTTGCTGCTGGTGGTCTCTGTGCCGAGGCCATCTGAGCGACGGCCAGGATGGTGAGGAATCGGGATGAAGAAGACATGGTCGTAAGAATCGCCAGCGTGAAGGTGCAAGTCGTTTGACCTATCAATAGATCGAGTCTTTCGTGTATCGTTGAATTTTATTTTATTTTTTTCCCTCGGTCTGGCCACAGGTGAGTAAATTTTTTTTATCCCTCTCCTCCGCAAAGAATGTAGATGTCGAATCTCTGAGAAATGTCCCGCAGAGCACAGAAGATGCGAACCAAGAGCCGAAGCAGAGCAAATGCCGTTTACTTTCTATAAGATGGGCGATAGGGACGGTAGTGGGAAGATAACGTCTATGTCATGCAGCACGCAGCCCGTGATAAAGAGCGTCGAAATGAAAAAAGGGCAACCCAAGTCAGAAGTCGAATGCCTGATTGACCATGAAGGGACCGGCGACCTGCCGATTGGGAGAGGAGGAGAAGGACAAGCGTCGACCGGGTCAAGTACCGCGTCGAAACTGAGATAGATGAAGAAGAAGAAGAGGTGCAAACGGGGCACGGAGAATGTATATTGCTCGGAGACCTTGGCGCCAGTCGGGAAGTGATAGGAGAGGAGCAGGCGTGGCGCTGCCCGAAAAGATGGGCCAACGAGTGATGGTGGACGCAGGGGAGCATGAGAGAGAGGGAGGGGGAAGGGGTCTCGACCGCGTAGAGCTGCTAGTCGGTCAAGTGCTGGCTGAGCTTCTTCCTCTTCCTCATCCTCGTCCTGCTGGCGAAGAAAACGGTCAGCGTTGTGGCGTCTAAAGGGCAGGATAAAGCCGTTTCAGCTTCCCCTTGCCCCTGAAGCCACCACGCAGGTACCGAGTCGCTTCAACCCAATCGCTCCCACCAGACGGCCGGTCGCCTTTGTGCAGGCTCATGGTCCCAGCCATCATTGGATGGCGGTGGAGGACTCTCTGACCGTCAGCGAACGAACATCCATCCATCCATCCATCCGCTGAGGTGTTGTTGAATTATCCAGGCACGAAAAGAAGCAGAGAGAGACGGAGCGTCTGAGTCTGAGTCTGAGTCTGAGTCTGAGTCTACATCTACCAGTACTGTACGTCTACTCCGTACATGTGCATCATCGCGGTACACCCACCTCTCCTCTCGGTGCGGGTAAAATCTGTCTGCATTCCTCTCTCAGGTTACTACCTACCTACCTAGCTACCTACCTACCTACCTACCGTATCATCGTTTCACTTCCCGCCCAGGATGCTCTTCCCTCCCCTTCCTCGCTCTCGCCTTCCCTCCACTGCCCTCCACTGCCCTCCCCTATCCCTCCCCCCCCACCCCAACCACAATCTCACCAAAACAGCAGCAGCAGCAGGCCTCCTTCACCTGAGATCTCAGTAAACACGAAACAAAAACAAATAGTCCGTCTCTTATCCATCGCGCACCTGCCCGCATGCCCTTCTGAATCACTGCGGGTCGCAAACCCGCCTGCTACCCAGCGTCCATCATCATCATCATCGTCGTCGTCGTCGTCGTCGTTGTTACTGTACCACCTCCAAGGCATGATGAAGTCTACGATTGCGCGACGCTTGAACGCGCAGTGAATGATGAACACACACGCTCCTCTCTCTCTCTCTCTCTCTCTCTCTCTCTCTCTCTCTCTCTCTCTCTCTCTCTCTCTCTCTGCTCCACTCCCCCCTCTCCGAAATCATCTCCCGTCTCTCATCTCCGTCAACGCAACTGCGCCGTTTCCAGAACCATCACCATAACAATCTCTCACCTCGACGGGGGCCATGCCAGGAGGCACCAGATTGTCGCGTTTCCACCGCCTGGGTCCATCACTTCATCCATCAATCTCCTCGAGCCGGTCCATCTGGTCCCAACCGCGTGCGTCTTTCCGGGGCCTCTCCTCATCAAGGAGAGCAAGCCCGCCTCGAAGCTGTTTATCTGGCGAGCATCACCAGACGGGCCCGCGATGGAACCAACCACGAGAAGAAAAAAAAAAAACGATAGAAACACCACCGATCGGGATCCTCAATCTACCTGCGGTGGATGCGTGGCCAGTCCCACCACCCCCGCCCACGCATCGCCCATATGAGGCGGTCCCCACACCATCTCAACCCTTCACCCTTCCTCTTTCTGCGTCTATGCCTCGTTGATTAAACACTCTATGAACCTCCCCTATGATCCTTCAGCTCTAACCTCTAAGTATGTGCCGTTGATTAGATTCTGTATGAATCAAACATCATCTATCTCGCTGTCACCCAATATCACGTTCTCCATCCGCACCGTTTAGTTGAGAGTGAAGTGGTTTACCTAGATTCCTAGAGCATATCATTGGCATCATGACTTATGCCGGCCATCTGTCTCGGACGGCAGTTGTTTCGAGAGCACTGTAGTATCTTTGCCACGGCATCTGGATTTCATGCTACTATAATCAACTAACATATGTGAATATCAAAACTAGCATGAGAAACGACTACTTGACTCGTGCAACTCGACGCCGGCCTTGTTTCTCCCGTGCACTCCCATGCGAAGAAAACACAAGATGACTATTTGTAGCGTGCACACCATAACTCCCATCCCCCACAATTTTGTGCATTTGAGACGCTGATAGTCGCAATCTTGGTTGTCAAAGCCTCACCCAAGCCACCCGCGACGATCAGACACTCGACTCCGGCTCCGCTTCCACGTCCTCACTCTGAAAATGTTCTATCCATTCATTCATCACTAGGTTCTTATCAGATCCCTCTCATCCTCGAACTCCGTGCGTTTCGGGCTCGTCATAACTTTCCAAGAAGAGATGGTGTATCATCAAATATATCCGCCTCGTATGCCAAGAAAGAGATTCGTAAGTTCTAATCGAAGACCTGTACTAGCGATCTCGTGGCAAATCAGATGCACAGTTCGTCTTCACTGTCGCTCATCTGCAACGCTGCCCTCTTCCTCGTGACAGTTCTTGTCGCCATTGTCCGAGTTGTCCGCTTGCATTGCTTCTCATTACTATACTTATTCGTAATCTCCTTCAGAGCCTGATCGTTTGGTGAAGCCGACGAGGTGGAAGAACTTGAGACACTCAAGAAACTGAGCTCGTCATCACTCTCTTCAAACACCTCCCACGCTTGACTCGATTGCAACGCTCGTCGACCAAGTCTAGGCGCTCGGTCAACAAACTCCCGTTGGATCATAGGTGAGCTATTAGCTGATGAAATAGACAGCAGTGAACCACCCGAAGAGTTGAAGAGATGATAGGATTGGCGACTCCGGAAGAGTTTCCGACTAATCCTAGGTGTGCGAGAAACAATGCGTCGTGTGGACTGAGGTAGTCTTAGTGCTGGACTTGAAGTCCTTTCTGGGGACTCGACGGAGACCTTTGATTCATCGTAGAATGACATTTCTATTTCTTCGGCCTCTTCCATTTCGCTATCAGGCTGCTCGGACTCAACTTCTTCAGTCTCTCCTTCGTCTCCCAACTGACTGTTCTCATCTGATGTCTGCCTACGATGATTAACTTGCTCGTCACTCGTATTGATTTCGGGAGACATTGAGCCAAACTCATCTCCACTATCGGAATTTCTGGATTGAAGCGAGTCTTGCCCCTCTTCCAAATCTGTTAAGATCTTGATGATTTCATGTCTTGAGCTACTCGAAGGTCTCGGGCCGTTATCGTTAAGTCCTTCGAGCTCATCGATATTGTCACTGAATATAAATAAGTGAGGAACAACAGATGGCGTCTGCTCAACCTTCTGTCGCAAGTTCGGCGGTGGCCTAAATGGTGAGTCTTCATCCGATTCAATGTCGATTATATGTCCCCGCTTTACACCACTGGTCCCAGGCGTTGCTGTCACCCATTCCCCGATTCCCTCTTCCCAGCGGAATCCACTTCTATTCTCTTCATCACTATCTGACGACTCTAAAAGACTCGATTCGACTTCTGCTGATCGAAAACAGTAGGTTGCATCCATACTTGCCGCATAATCGATATGTTGATGTTCTGGAACTTTTCGTGCAAAGATAAAAGCACTGTCGACAACCAAACCTTTCATGGCACGACTTTTCTCTTGATCGCAAGCCAGGATTTCAAGTCGAAGATGAATTTGTTGAAGATGTTCAAACCCTAAACTCGAAGCACCTCTACCACAACATCGAGCAACCTGGCAGATAAACATCGCAGCTTGAGCAGAATTGGTAGATTGGCTCAATTTTCCGCCCAATAATTTTGATAATTCTGTCACCAATTCCTCTATCTTAGGACTACAATTTCGGTCGTCTTGAACAACGACATTTGCCAAGAGCAACAAAAGATAAGCGGCATCCGATCGCTTTGGCGTTGCGCGGCTCTGAAGCATGCAAGTTGCCAACAAAGTTGTAAGTTGAGATTCTTCTGGTACAACATCTCGATCGATCTCTGGCTGTGTTCCTCTGGATAGCAGAATGATGGAGCATAAGGTCGTGAGAAGGCTAGAGAATGTATTGCGGACTGCATCGGCCATGGCATTCGGAGTACCAACCGCGCTCGAGAAATTTAAGAGCTTTAGTAATGAATTTTCCATGAAACCAAGAACATCGTTATCCAAAGCGTCCGGAGTGAGGCATTGTATTAAACCAAACCAGAAATATCCAAAATCCTTAGTGGCTAACCATTCCAGCGGCAACCGATCCTCCAAAATTAAACGGGACATCTCTCTTAAGTGAAAAGTGATCCGACTTGTGTGCTGTGTGAATTTCCAAAGCATCGATAGGGGCTTGCTGGCTTGTTCATTGAACACCCTAGGCTTTGGAAATTTGGTTGAGATGAGAAGCGCCGAGAGAAGTGCTTGGCCTTCGTCGACCGCTTCCATATGGATGCATAAAGAGATCAGAATTCCACAGAATTGTACGTCCAATACCCCTAAAGTTATAGCATCGCTAATGACTTGTATTCCATGAGCTCGAACAATGACACTCAACCGTTTCCAACCATAACCCGATGATCCGTACGCCTCCAAGTCATCATATACTTCTACTGTAATATCTCTATTCTCAATTGCTGATTTGCTTCCCGTTTCTTCCACGTAAGCTTTTAACAAAGCCTCCTGTTCATTAATGTAGCGTGGAACTGCTCTAAGTGCCATTGATAATAGACTTCTCCCCCGCTTCGAGTCTGATGCAAGTACAGATTGCTTGGTCGCGCGAAGTAATGTTTCGAGTCCATTGTATATTCCTTCATACGTCGAATATCGAGTCGCAGTCGTGGAATTTCGTATTTCTCGTAAGGTACCCGATAGTTGGAATTCTACATCAGTCGTACTATGATAAGTCTTTCTGCGTTTGACTTTCGCTACCTGTTGACTAGCCTCGACATTCATTGAGGTTGGAATTGATTCGTCGGTCGGGTATGGTCCTCTTGCCCGGGTGAGTACAGGTGTAGGAACCATTAATTCACCAGGAATAAATGATTTCCTCCCCTTTGTAAGTACTTTTGACCCGTGATCATTCGCTGCTTTTCTTCCTTTGGTGGAGTACGTCTTGATGACTCGCTTCTTTCCTTTCAGCCAGTCCTCGTCACCAGCCTTTCCATCGCCCCGTCTGCTCCCTAAACAGCTTGATGAGTTCCTGCAAATTGTATCCGGTCTATTTTGTTGTTGGAATCGAGCAAGATCCTTGGTGAGAATAGCAACTCTGGACGTCAGAGCTCGCAGCAATCTGTGGCATCTAGCCGCCGTCCATTCCTTCTCTTGGTCTCCATGTAGCTGTCTGGTGTTGACTGAAGCTTCTGGTCTTCGGACTGAGGTATATGAATGCAAGTTATGGCTCCCTCCTATTAAATCCATATCGAAATTCCTACTTTAAGAATTACTTCATACTGCAAAACAAAACCCCGCGAACCACAACTTACCTGCAAATGCTAGAGCAATTTTCATAACGATAGAGTAAAACAATCAATCAATGCCAATAGTATATCTAGCAATATGATGTGCAAAGCAATGATTGCAAAGTTGAATGTTGTTGATATATCGCCAGCTTTGATGATGCAGCAGAACGTGCAAAAGTAAACAAAACATCAGGTGAACAAGGGACCCCTGCAAGCTTCCCGCTTCGACCCGAATAAAAATCTTTCGAGAGACTCAGTTTGTATTGAAACCTCCCCTGAGATTTCTTGCCCCCAATTCTCCTTTTCTTCTTCTCCTACAAAAGTTCCGGCGTATTTGTTTCGTCTGCAAGTCTCCTGCAGTCTTCGTTTTCTGTGTTCAATTGGTTTCTTCCATTTCTGAGCTCTATTCCCGTGTATTCAACATGGCAGAAAATAATGACGCACACACTGTCTCTTCAGGTATGAACTCCTAAACTCCCAAAGTGCACTTATGATGGAAGATTTCAATGTTTTAATGCTATCAACAGTAGACGCCGCCAAGAACTCTTCCGAGACCTCCCAGACCACAGAAACCAACAGCCATGCGACAGAGCAGGAAGATGGAGATCAGGCTGGTGACAGTGTGTACATTTAAAACCCCATTTTGGAGCAAGTCAAACAGGAATACATGCTGACTTTGTGGGAAGTTGTGTTCAAGCTCAATGTCAATCTGCCTCACGAACCAAAGCAAATCGAGCTTATGGTATTTACTATCTAGTATTCCTATTGTCGCATGGAAACTTACTTGATGTAGGTATCGTCCCAAGAGGCCATTCACGATATCCGCCAGTCAATAATCGAGCTTCCGGGTACTTTTCAATACTCCTGCTTTCATCTGGAGCATAAGGGAAGGCGAATCAATGATTTTGCTCAATTATCCGAGGTCGAAGGGATCACTACGGATTCCGAACTTACTTTGATCGAAGACCCATACACCGAGAAGGATGCTAGATTACATGTTGTGAGAGTGAGGGAACTCATTGGTGCTGCAGGGGACCGTACCGATACTCTCCACGGAATTTTATCTGGGCTTTCTCTCCATGACTCAATCTTCGCAGATTTCTTGCAAAGTAATCCTGAAGCGCCCACATATAACCCGGTTGCAGAATACGACTTTCATGCACCAGGCTCACTTTCCACCCTCCTCCCTCGAACACAAAATCCGGCACCAAAGACTGTAAAGTCGATATCCGTTTCTCCTTGGAATCCTCCACCATACCACCTCCGACAAAAGGGACACCTCATGTACCTTTTGTTGACAACTAATGAAGGGGAGCAATACCAAATTACGTCGCATGTTTCTGGATTCTATATTAATAAGTCCACAAACATCAAATTCGACCCCTTCCCCCGAGGAGCTCCGAAAGCACACTCAGCACACTCATTACTGAACTTGATCAACGATATCTCTAGCTCGTTTGACAGTTCGTTTCAGAAGCTCCAAGAGCACAACAACTCCAAGGAACCTCTCGCCTCTTTCCAAATCACGAATGCTACACCTTCGAGTCCCTGGGTCGTGCCAAGTTCCAGCTCGCCCCTGACTACACATCAGGCAGATATCACGCGGACGCAGGAGAGCTTTTTGATCTCTGGGTTAGAAAACTCGGAGACTTTACGTGATTGGAACGAGGAGTTTCAATCAACAAGAGAGTTGCCAAAAGACTCAGTACAAGACCGCGTTTTCCGTGAGCGATTAACCTCGAAGCTTTTTGCCGACTATAATGAGGCAGCAGCTAGGGGTGCAGTTTTGGTTGCAAGGGGTGAAGTAGCGCCCTTGAATCCTACTGAAGGAAGAGATGCACAAATCTTCGTGTACAACAATGTGTTTTTCTCGTTTGGGGCAGATGGCGTGGGCACATTTGCATCTGAAGGCGGTGATGAGGCTGCACGAGTAGCCACTGGCAAGGATGTACTGGGCGTTCGAATGGTAAATCAGTTGGATATTGATGGTCTGTTTACACCTGGTACAATTGTGGTAGACTATTTGGGAAAACGAATTGTAGGTCAAAGTATTGTGCCTGGTATCTTTAAGCAACGCGAACCTGGAGAGAATCAAATTGACTATGGTGCGGTAGATGGCAAGGAAGTCATTGCATCAGATGAAAGATTTGTCCCTGTCTTTCAAAAGCTCTCGGAAGCTTTAAAAGTTAAAAAACACACTGTCTGGGATAAATCCAATAAGAGCCATGAGCTCGAAGGCAGTGTCGAGACGAAGGGTTTGTTAGGGACCGATGGCCGGAAGTATGCTCTGGATCTCTATAGAATTACGCCCCTAGACATTTCCTGGATGGAAGAATTCGGAACTGCTATAGGAAGCTCAGAGGATTCAAATGATGCTAGCAAGTCATCTTATCCCCATAGAATGACTGTCCTTCGACCCGAACTTGTGGACGCCTTCTGGAAGTTTAAGATGCGCGAGTGGGTGAATGGTGAACTACAGAAGAGGCGAACGACCAAATCTGACCCTGAATCTAAAAAGGGGATCACTGATGGTCAAGAAACCGAATCGAAAGATGCCAAAACCGAAGACGATTCCAACGAAGCTCTTCAAGCCAATATTGAAAAGGAGAAAATCGACATCTCCAACTTCAGCTTTGCGTTGAACCCCGATGCCTTCGGTGGCCAAGAGCCGCCATCAGATGTTGACAGAGAGTCTTTAGCCAAGGATGAGCAGGATGTTAGATCAGCTTGCGAATACCTTCGAAAGACTGCTATTCCTGAACTTGTCAATGACCTTAAGGAGGGGGAGGTAGGATTCCCTATGGATGGCCAGTCTCTCAGCAAACTTCTCCACAAGCGGGGTATCAACATCAGATACATTGGAAAAGTTGCAAAACTATGCGAAGGCCAAAGACTCGAATCGCTTCGTATTCTTGCGGCCCAGGAGATGGTTGCAAGGGCTTTCAAACACGTATCTGGCAGTTATCTCAGATATTTACCTATCCCTTTGACTGCTTCTTGCGTTGCACATCTTCTTAATTGTCTGCTCGGTGCAGGCTTAAATTCAAAGCCGAAAGCAGAAGTTGACGAAAGCATGGCTGTATTATACCCAGAGGCGGACCTTGATTTCCAAAAAGTTACACCAGAGAGCTTGAGAGAAGAGATCGAACTTCAAATCCTTCGACGCTATCAGTATACAATTGGTAAGGACTGGGTATCAAGCATCAAACAACTTCAGCTTCTCAGGGAGGTATCCCTCAAGCTTGGTCTGCAAATCGAGTTGAAAGACTATCAGTTCAACGCTCAACAGTCCGATGGTACTGATAATTCAAGTGCTACCAATGGAGTATCAAAGGAGAACGGAGTGAATGGCCACTCAGCTCCTAGCAAGAAGAAGAAAAAGACTGCTCGTGACGGATCTCCATCGTCCGTTACTTCTTCCACCTCTGCCCCTCATACTTTCCACCCTGAAGACATTCTCAACATTATCCCCGTCATCAAGGAAGCTTCTCCTCGCTCCTCTCTAGCTGAAGAAGCTTTGGAGGCTGGTCGTATCTCTATCCTTCAAAATCAGAAGAAACTCGGTCAAGAACTCCTTCTAGAATCCCTTTCACTCCATGAGCAGATTTATGGCATTATTCACCCTGAAGTTGCCCGTGTCTACAACACACTCTCGATGATCTATTATCAACTCGAAGAGAAGGAAGCTGCTGTTGAGCTCGCTCGAAAAGCAGTTATTGTTGCCGAGCGTACTCTTGGAGTTGACAATGCCGAGACTCTACTCTCGTATCTCAACCTCGGCCTCTTTTCTCACGCAGCAGGGGAAACAAAACTAGCGCTTCAATATATTCACCACGCTCTGAATCTGTGGAAGATTATATATGGACCTGCCCATCCAGACTCAATCACAACCTTAAACAATGCAGCCGTCATGCTCCAACATTTGAAATTCTACCACAGCTCTCGTCTCTGGTTTGAGTCCTCTCTCTCCATTTGCTCATCCATATATGGGTCAGACTCAATCAACGCCGCTACCCTCCTATTTCAGCTCGCTCAAGCATTGGCTCTAGACCAGGACTCCAAGGCCGCAGTAAATAAGATGAAGGAGAGTTATAATATCTTCCTCAAAGAATTAGGTCCTAATGATAAGAATACGAAAGAGGCTGAGAGCTGGTTGACCCAACTGACTCAAAACGCGGTGTCGATTGCCAAACACGAAAAAGATAATCAAGCTCGTCGAATCCGTGCGGGAATCGTGCCCCAAACTAACATTGGTCAAACTCTTGCTGCGAGAGATGCCAGTGCAGGTGCAGCTGGGCGTGTAGGCGAAGGAAAGAAAGCTTTAGATCAACGAAGCATTGATGAGCTGCTTCGATTTATCGAAGGCACCGACCCAACCGGCAAGACCACTCCTAAGAAGCGTCCATCGGGACGTGGGAACCCAAAACGGAGAGGTGGTGCTTCAGGCATTGTATCATAGGAACTACCTGATTGGGATGATAAGGGAGGAAGCATTGGGCGGCGTACACAACTCGGATTGTACAGATAGAGCTGTTGCATTCTGTTCGACATGTTGAGGCATCAACTCGTGCTTATGTTTGACTTTATACACTTTATTACTCTACTTGGTGTATATTATGGCTGGCTGCCAAAAGTGGCTGGTTAGCTCTTTCCGCTCCTGCAGCTGGATTTGTATTTTAGACAAAGGCGTACAAGCGCGATACATCATTGTATTTGATGAATGAAGAACATCTCCTCCCTCAACTTTCTGCTCCTGCTTATGGGTTGCGTCGCTGCGCTGGTCCTCCGGAGACCACTTCCGTGAAGGCCGTCCTCTTCTTCGCCACCAAAGTTGATTGATCCGTCTGTCTTCATTCTCCACTTGACTTCAATATTCCCGCGCATCCAAAAGGATTGCCGCAACCGTAGGTAGCTCTCTACTCCTTCATCCGAAATCTCAATCATTCTTTCGCCTCCTCATCCTACTCAATCCAGCACCAACACCTGCCCTAAGATCACCACCCCAATCCCAATCCACCCCCAAATTCCCATCGCACTCCTTTCGTGTCCCGCCGAATTCAGTCCAATCCCCCCTCCGCTCCCACCCTTCCCACCCTTCCCACTGTCGCTCACCTCTTCCTCCGTACTCTTGCAACTAACTCCCACCGTGCCCCAGCTCTCGGACGCAGATGTGTTGACCACATCTCTGATCACAATTCCCTCTACGCATTGCTGGAACACATCCTCAACCGTCTCTATCCCGACCGTCTTGTTCCCCGCAACAAAACACCACTGCGTGCAAAAATCCACGTCCATGGCCCCCCCTCCATCCGCTGCGCAACAGGGTGAGAAAGAGAGCGGCACGGGGTAGTTGAATGCGCAGATGTTTGGTGGTGTGGAGACGCTGCTAGATGTGTTGTTGAGGGAGATGTAGGAGAAGGGATCGTCGCTAATCCGACAGGGCGTGAGAGGAGAGGAGGTAGCTCCTCCTTCTGGGAGAGACATTGTTCTTCGTTCCTTCCCCGCTCTCTTTCCCTTTTTCCTCTGTTCTTGTTCGTGACGCTGGACTTGAAGTTCAATATCTTGACTTATGCTTGCGTCGGGTCACGGTTGGGAGGGGAGGAGGTTAAGCGAATTCTCAAGATGCAAGATAGAAGAGGTAAGAAAATCATCAATCAACACGCAATTTCCTCATCTTAAAATTAGAGTGGGAATCAAGTAAGGAGGAAAAGCGGGCTGGGAAGGGATTGATTTTGAGAGGACATGACACTCCCGCGCTCCGCATCGAGAGGATGATGAAACTCGAGATCCCGCGTCGCGAACTGTCAAAGAGGTTCAAGCGCATTTACCCGTTGTCTCATGTGCCATAAATCTGTACTTCAGACCAGACTGAGGGTTTCAAACACGCTATTGTAAAGGAATTCTGTCATAGACTCGGATAATTCGTTGCGACTTACTGGCACGTTATTTATGCGTTGGCTTAGGTGTAGGATAATAGCCAGGCGAACTGAGTGGTTCGGGCTGACTTCATGCCCCAGAATAATTCTCAACACCCCGAATGTACATCGGTTGAAATAAGCTGTATTGCGAAGTACAACTATGCCGAGCTAGCTAATTGGAGCCGATTTGCCCATATCGAATCCAGGAGCGAATACCAAGCAATTGAGGTGTGCGAGAGAACTAGAACTACAATTGGCCCTCTCTGAGCCACCTCACAGCCAGAAAATCATGCAGTCCCAAAATCGAATCAGGGACACCAAACGCAACGAACAAATTTACCAGAAAACCAACGATCACAATGAATAATGCCGCGCTATGCTCAAAAAGAAGGACAGGTGCCTCCAGGAGATCGTGTCGTTAAAAGCACCTAGACGATTTAGGAGCGGTAACCTTAATGTTACCGACGAACGCTCACGATCAAGTTACTCTAATACAAGTACGTAGTGTAGTTAGCGCCACCTAGAAATTAGGACCGAGCAGCACCGCTAGCAATAGCATTTGCAGGAGGTGGCGCATGAAACGATCCAATGCTTTGAAATCCTCTAAACAATTATTAGCTGAATTCATTTTCTGTAGGAGCAAGAATACCTTGTGAGGTCGATTCCTTGATCCTCTTCTTCATCTTCTTCCTCAACCGTACCCTTCACTGAAGCCCCATTACGGGTAGGGCTTCTACTTGGAGCCGGGCTACTACTAGGTGGACCTCTAGCACTTCCCTTAACTGGACTACTATCAAATGGAACAGCCTTCATTGGAGTGTTTCCAATATCAGCATATTTCCAGAAAGGAGCAGGAGAGCTTGTTGGCATGTGTTGACTCGGTCTCTGTGCTGTGCTAGGAGGTGCAAGTCTCGGGTGAACGCGGTGAGGAGCGGGAGTAACAAAGTTACTGCCTTCTTGATCTTGCATGTAGGATGAAGAAAGGACGGGCGGCGAGTTAGGTACATTATCGGAGAGCCCCATAGTATTAGCGGCAGAGCGACGATGGCGTGGAAGGGGTGAGCCATCACCAGGGAGGTTGTCGTTGCCTTCAGAGTTTTTTGCAACCTGATCGGGGGTGAATTGGGCAGCATTGGATGCGTATGATGCAGGTGGAGGTGAGCCAGATCTTGGGGACCTCTTACGGCGGGTTGCAGAGCTGTTCAGATTTCCGCGAGAAAGTCGGTTGAGCACACCAGGTGATCCAGGGGAGCCTCGATGGCCACCTCGTCCACCTCGAACAGCTTGTCTTGCCATCTCATCACGATGGTCGTCCTTGATATGCCACTTCATACCTTTACCTGGTTCATTGGTTTCTCTAGCAACCTTCTCAAATGCCTTGTTTAGAGAAAGATTGTGGCGGATCGAGTTCTAAATACAAGTTAGGAAGAGGCTTGAAGACTTTCAAGGCTGCACTTACCTGCCATCCACCACCAAGTTGATGCCGATAATATGCGTATTTCTCAGTGATGAAAGTATAAATACCATTTAGAGTCAACTTCTCATCATCGGTATCAAGGATGGCTTGACTAATGAGTTGAGAATAACTATAACTTGGCTTGATATGTTGATTTGAATCAAGACTAAGGTCAACATCATCGGAATTCATAAGCATGGTTCCACCTGCATAACCAGGAGATTTTCCAGCCGGGTATGGACCCTTGGATCTTGCACTAAGTGGTGTACCTGGACGGCGATAGTCAGGGGGAGCAGGAGCAATAGGTAGGGAGCCATTCGAACCATTTTGACCACGAGCTTGTATCATAGGAGCAGGTTCCTCTTCCTCTTCCTTGTCCGTTCCATCATCCGGTGCAATAAGATTTGCTCTTCTCAAGTAGAATTTATGGATTTTGAGAGTTCTGTCCTCCTGGGGAAGAACAAACATCATCTCTACGCCAGCAATCTCGACAACCTCACCACTAACCAAACCTCTGCTCTCTCCACGGCGGAGGGGCTTGTTATCAATCTTAATGCCGTTGCGACCTAGAACACTAATCACCCAACGCTCATTATCAGAATCGAAAGATATCTCAGCATGTGCTCTGGAAACCATCTTGCTTGGACCGAGGTCGACATGAACAGTACTTGGATCCTCATTTGCCAAATCCTCAATACCATTAACTTGTTCGATAGGCGCTGGAGCAACGTAGCCATCAGGGGGTCTTCCGATATTATTCTTAAGCCTCTTGATGTAGAAAGTCCAGTCCTTTCCGGCCAATTTAGCATATGCCTGGACACCTTGCTTGCTATGTTTCTCGTGTAGTAGATTGGCATTGTCTTTAGTAGCTTGAACAAACTCCTCGGGGATTTTGAGTGTTGGAACAACTATGGCGATGAGCTCTTCATCGTTATATGCGACACCAGACCTATCTCTAGGAAGTTTAACGGGTTCGGGTTCGGGCTCTGGCTCTTCGACCCGATCATCGGTCTGTTGTAACCAATATCATCAGTGACAACCCGTAATGCGCATGAGTCGCAGCTTACCTTCTTTCTTCTCTTTGCAGGGCGCGAGGGTGAAGAGTCAGGGATATCAACATCTTTGACAGTCTCTCGCCGAACCCGCTGAGGGCGTTTCGACGAGGGAGGCATGGTATCTATACCACTCCGCCTCGGTGCAAGTATTGAGGTATCGAGAGCAATTGAGGGTATACTTTGTTTACCTTGGAGAGGTTAGCGCATTGTATAAGAAGTTCCGTGTGTCATGTAATTAAGAAAGATGTCCTCTTTGCTGCAGAATCTGTTCTACGAACCTTGGGGATTGAGAGAACCACGCGGGTTTATGTAGTCCCAGGAATCAGGGACATTCGAATGCGTGTTTTATCCTGGGTAGTTGCAGACTCCCTTGATTGCTGTGGAGGTCGTGGTCGTATCGCGATTGCTACTTGTCACGCGCGGTCGCGTCGTTGAATCAAGACAATAAACGAGGCTGCCAAAGATTCATCGAGTGATTGCGATGGATTGCCCCGACTTCGCACAAGGACGAGTGAATTGAGGGGCGGGCGAAACAACTTGAATTGTCTGGATGGTGGGATCTCCGAGGGTTATGGGGTTGGGTGAGGTTGAAATTTCGAGCCTCGCACACTGTGAAATTGGCCAGCTGATTCGCTACCCGCGAAGAACGTCAATAGTGAAGTTAGTCAAGAAACTTCGCGCTGCGCCAACTCCATTTCAACGTCATGCGACGTGCTACGGGAAGTTCTATAGCAAGAGCGAAACTTTGATTCGTTACTGCAATAATGCTTTTCTGGTCTTGTTTACATCATGGGTAAACATGTCAGAAAAGAACGACTTCACGTCCGGCGCGCTCCACGCCGCCTCTATCAAAACCCTTCATCTCGAGCCTCTTTGCCGAGCACGTCGACCGCACGTGACGAGTGGCTACCTCACTACCTAACCTACTTAAGTAAGGGACATCTATCTTCATTGTAGCTGAGAGAGAGGGATGGGGATCATGAGGGACAAAAGTATGGAATTAGTCGATTCGACATCCATAGTGTCCGTTGTCTAATAGCGCTGAATGAAAGGACTGGTCTTCTTAGGCCTTGCTTAGCTCCATGACTACCAGAACGAAGCGCCTGATGGAGCATCTAGTCTTCTACTTGGATTTTCCCTTTAATATTTTCTCTCTCATTCGGTTCCTCTCTGGCGCCACCCTAAAATGATACAAAATGTGGAATGCAGCACTCTGGTAGGCACCTGGTCACGACCAGCAGCACGTGAGGAGCCATCATGGCAACCCGAACATCTCCTGAAATAACTTACTGTAAGTTCCACGGTACCGTCGTATTCAAAGCCTCCAAGGATCAGCCCCCGCGTTTCCCCCACGCACTTTGACAAGACGACCAAGCACATCATGGTACGAGTTTCGCGGCAAAAGAGCGGTAACTCCCAGACCTGGTCAAAATACCGGTAAAGTGATTCAAGGGAGGAGGGTTGTCGATCGGATGGCTCCGAAACGAATCTTCCGGTCCGCGCTGTCCTGGATCAAGCAGAGTTTGTAGCTGGGACGAGTTCCGATTGATGATACTGTACTGGCGGATCATGATTGCGCATGCTCAAAGCGGCCCAATCAGAACTGGATTTTCAACGGCTGCCTTGAGCAGCGACAAAAGACTTGAATGCGCAGGGTAGGATCGGTTCTCTCGGCACTTTGACCGCAAATGTTGTGGAACATGCTTCGAGAACTTTCTTGAGAGCGTCTGTCTTGCTTTGCCAGAACAGTACAAAGATCCTCTTCAGTCTAGCGTCAAACAAGGTCAATGATTTGCCGCCACTCCCAGGAACAGTTGCCGCACCTTTAATCAAAGTGTGGCAGACCCCGAAGTAAACCTCCGAGTTGAAAAGAGGCAATGCACCCCACGGCGGGGTGGGGAGTCAGATATGGCTCTGGGTCCCCTCGAATCTTCCTGCCAATCCGCACCTCCCGGACTAAGTTCTTGCATTTGCAGGAGCCTTTTCAGAAATCCCAAAGCTGAGGAAGCATGAGAAATCCCTCGGGTAACCCCTCATGTGGACGTTTCCATCCGCAGCTTTGTTCAGTGCTCGGTTTACTAAAAAGAGCGAGTCCGCCACCCGGCCCGATCATCTTGCTCAGCTCAACCGAGAAGGCGAACTAGAATCGGCATGTTGGAAAGTCGGCCCACGACTGACTCCGGCTTGGAAAATACCGCAGGGAACTCGTGATTCAGTGAAACCCACAGGAGCGTTCTGCGGTTCGCGTGACCAAAGAAACCAAAGTGACTGGCTGGTACAGTCCAGGTACTTGGTACCTTGTTGAGAATCGCATCCGGCATGCAGCGTAGCGGACGTCCGATCTGACCCTCCTGCCGACCAGCCATCTCAGTCAGAACAAAACCGTATGCGTAGTTCGGTTCCGAGAGTACGTAAACGTACTGGATCTGCCGGAGGACTGGAAGTTGATGTGAGCCAAGGGCATGCTCTGATGGGTTGCCGCCGGGTCTTCGCTTCCAGCCTAGGTTATCATCATGTGCGCCGGATGCAACGTCCCGACCTGGGTGAGAAATGATTACAGCTGAACCGGTAAAGCTTCCCATCAAAGACGTTGTGATTTCCAAACTTCTCAGCAAAGTTGGGTTGAGGTTTGTGTGAGCTGCTCTGCCGGTTGATCACCAGGGCTAGCAGGAAAAGGGATAGAAACGTTACACAGATCTCCCTGAAGACTTTAAATCAACTCCCTTTCCCCATTGATCGGATGAAAAGTGCGGCTGCTCGCCTTGAACCTTCCTGCAAAGTCCCAATTGACAGTTACACGCAATGATAGCGGTCGGCCGGCAGTCTATTGACTGCTAGGGGTTGGCCTGAACGGTCGAAGTGTAAAATGTCTGGGTTCAAGAGTGGAATGCAACACTCCGGTCCCAGTCTTTCGATCAGGAGGGCTGCTCCCTCTTGATGAGAAAAGCAAGCTACTCCCCATCCTAGACGCAAAACGTGGCTTCGGCCGTTCTACAAAACGGATGTTTTTTGGTACAGTCCTAGCACAGCCCAGACTTGCATCGAAATATCGCGTGGCCTCGGATGGTCCTGGCGCAATGGGGCTGGCGCTGCCCTGGCATGCTGCACCGATCGCTGCAGACTCACTATCGCCCTCGGACTGGATTGGCTCCCTCCGTCCCGACAAACTCGATATCTGATAATTACAGGTCCCAGGAAACCGTTAGTCCTGTTGGGTAAACGCAATACGGGTTGCAGGTCAGTGGCCACACGCTCTGTCATGACATGGCGCTTGAAGGAAGGAGGCCCTGTTGATAGCTGCTTTCTCTTGCTCCAATGCGCAGCTCCAACGACACTTCTCGGCTTGACAGAGTGAGCATTCTCGGGATGTGGGACTCTCAGAGGACTAGCCAGCTCGGCGCAGGCCGTAACCGGATAAACTGAAGAGTTGACCTTGACCCTCGACCAGTCTCTGAGCGGTCAGGAGGGAGGAATTCCGTGGTAATACCAAACCTTGCTGGCCAAGGTCAACCCCGTTGACCACACCGATGGTTTGTTCGAGTGCCGCTCCGCAGGACCCAGCTCTTCATGCTGGCCGCAAGTGCATCCATGTGCCGCTAGAGCGCAACATGTGGTCGGCTAGGATACCTGCCCATCTCTTCCTGTCGATGATATGAGAGCTCAAAACAAAGAGCAAGTATTAGGCTATGATAGACCGGGGTGGCTCGGGCAACGAGTGTAACTCCCATGCGGTTGCGTACCTACCGACGGGCGTACAGGGATCGATCGCGGCTTGTGGTGGAGAGAATCATGTCCTGACGTGAAAAGCTTTTTCATCCTCATGTTGTCGCTGCCGCTGCTGTGTCATGTACCCAAGTACCTTGCCGTCTCTTGGACCGAGAGCGTCGGCCTCTCAGCGACATGAAGGGAGACTAGGAGCTTGAGCCCCCACCACGAACATCCTCGTCCACTTCGAAAAGGGACACAAAGTCCTGATTCCCTTGTGCGTGTCGGTGTCGGTGTCGCCTTATCGGGATCTTCCTGGAAATGACATATGCTCGTTAGCATGTTGCCATCCGCCCTTTGCGGCTTACCTATGGCCATATAAAAAGTCGTTGCTTGGCCTGGTTTCTTGCCGGACGCTGTTCCTCCCTCCCTCCCCTATCAAGACTGGAGGTTGATCAACCTTCCCGACTGAGATCTTGCACCACCCCACGTTGATTGCAGCTGCCTTCCTTTTGTTTACATGTGTTCTGCGCTGTTCGAGATATTCGTTGTTTCCCCGGACACGTCGACTCGGTTCACTGGGTTGTAGCTCAGCTCACCTCGAAACTCAAAACTTCCATCCATTGCTCGCCTTAGGCGCCAATTGCATCACCTGCACTCCTCTATACCTTCCTTCCCCTGCTATAACCCTCGGGGAGCCCGCAAACGAAACGTCCTTGTTCTTCAACCTCGCCTAATTATCTCAGACGGCCTCCTTCCGCTTCGAACCAATACAACGTCAAACTCGAGAAGTCTCTCTCCACATCCTCTTGACCAAGCGCACCTACTGTACGCTCTTGTCTTCACTTCATTTGCCACTATCCGAGTTCTTCATCCTCAAAATCCTAACCCATCATTCGCAATGCCTTCTGCAGTGGTTCCAGAGAATGCAATGCTCTTTACGCCGCCGGCCCCCAATAGTCACTCGACTCTGAAGAATGGCTCCACTCCCAAGAATGGCTTCAACAAATCCGAGTATTTGCTCGACCGAAATCTCCACAAGGCCTTCCCGGTTGTCACTCGGGCCAAGGGGATTCACCTTTACTTAGCCGACGGACGAACCATCACCGATGCCTCTGCTGGTGCAGCTGTCTCCTGTCTTGGACATGGAAACCAGAGAGTTGCGAATGCCATGATTGCACAGATGGCCACTGGCGTCTCATATGCATCATCGGCCTTTTGGGCGAATCAAGTAGCCGAAGATCTCTGCGAGGAACTCATTGCGGGTACACAAAGAAAAATGTCAAGGGTTTACCTGACGGGTTCTGGTCAGTCTTCTCTCGCCTTTGTGAAACTTTCTCCATGTCTAATATCATTCTGACTACAGGATCTGAGGCAATGGAGTCTGCTATCAAGTTGGCGAGACAATACTTCTACGAGGAAAACAACGCAACACCCCGTGTGAATTTTATAGCACGCGAGGGATCATACCATGGTAACACCACCGGTGCACTCTCAGTTTCTGGACACACTGGCCGTCGTGCGCCATATCTCCCCTTTTTAATGAACAGTGTTCATTTTGTTTCCCCCTGCAATGCATACAGACAACGCCTTGATGGGGAGACGGATCAGGCTTTTGTTGTCCGAAAGGCTGCTGAGCTTGAGGCAAAGTTTCAAGAACTTGGTCCAGAAACCGTCATTGGTTTTATTGCGGAACCGGTTGTTGGCGCCGCCTTGGGTTGTGTTCCTTCGGTTCCGGGGTACCTGAAAGCAATGAGTGAAGTGTGCCACAAACACGGCGCGCTATTCATCCTTGATGAGGTTATGAGCGGCATGGGACGCTGTGGGACCTTGCACGCCTGGCAAGCGGATGGTGTCGTTCCAGACATTCAAACCATGGCGAAAGGTCTTGGTGGAGGGTACCAACCAATTGGAGGAGTCATCGCCTCGCATAAGGTCGTTAATAGATTGCTCGATGGTAGTGGCCAATTTATTCATGGGCAGACCTACCAGGGTATGCCAATTCAGGCCGCCGCTGCACTTGCCGTCCAACAAATCTTGCGAGAGAATAATCTTGTTGAGAATGTTGCTATTCAAGGCGCATATCTCGGCCAACGCCTGAAGGCTGCCCTAGGCGACCATCCCAACGTCGGAGATATCCGTGGTCGAGGACTTTTCTGGGGACTGGAGTTTGTCAAAGACAAAGAGACTAAGCAGCCATTCGATTCAAAGCTCCAGGTCGCTCAAAAGATCTCAAATGCTGCTCTCACCCCACCGTTCAATATGACTCTATACCCTGGTCAAGGTACAGCTGGCGGCAACGAAGGTGATCATATTATCATTTGTCCTCCTTACATTGTCACGAAAGAAGATATTGACTTCATTGTCAAGACGACCACAGAGGTCGTCCAGCAAGTTTTTGCCAAGATTGGCAACTTGTAGTTTGGGAAAACGGCTTGCATTAGATTGTGACGCAAGTCTCATCACGGTGTTTGGGAGGTAGTCTGATTTTATCATTTTCTCAATCATATCCCTCCATCTATACACGAATTTGATCTATCTTGTTTGCGCTGTCCTTCTTCCGGCAGAAGATGCATTAGACTTTGGATGGCTGGGTCAGAAGAGATAGGCGGGCGGCAATTTAATTTGTTTCCTCGTTCATGAATGCGGTCTTTTTCTAAATCGTTGCTTTCGATTTCAAATCACAATTTGTATTTAGACCCCTGGTTTTACAATGCAGCATAATGCTTTTCTGCGCTCAGTGGAACATATGTGGAAAGATGAGAACAAGATTTCAACCCAAGCAATACGGAAGCAAGGATGCAGCAAATTGAGAGACGGAAACCTTGAATAAATATCCTCAAACTTATTCAGGTGTAGCGAATGATAGTTTGCGAGATAGGAATTTCAAAACTATCATCTTTAGAAGTTTTAAATAAGCGGAGCGATTGGAACAATGAGTTAAACATCGAAAAGGCTAGCCAGCTTCTACCCTTTTGAAATTGGGAGTCGTAACATAGTTACTTGAACATGAAATATGAATATGGGAGGTTAAAGTCTAATAGTTCGATGAGTAGAAGTATGCTAAGTTGTAGAGTGATAGATATTTGGTACGTTGAGTAGAAATTACAAAACAAGTCCCTTATGACATTATTACCTAGTTCATATGTCTAAATGATCAATGATGATTTGCGAAGTACCAGAAATTCGACAAATCAGTATCTGAAACAGACTTCTGAATACAGCAAACCAAAGATGCCGCAGGTAAATTTGTATCGCATTGGTCCACTTAAAAGTCGACTTGACTGTTTTCCGCCTACCTCTTATTCCAAGCTTATATTTATTCACCTCATGCAATTGGGTCGAGATGTCATTATAGGCTTGCATATTTAAAGGGCAAGTTTTCTGGTTTTAGAGCGGCTGAATATTCTAAAACTTCTTGGTTTGATTATCGACTTTCCCTGATGAGCTTTCACTTCCGAAGTTGTTGATAAACGGTATAGAAATCATAACTCTTGTAAGTAATTAGCACGCGATAGTACGATGGTTAGATATAAATTCCAATGCTGATACCCTTTTAAATAGCCAGACAAGCTTGTATTCTGGCTCTGGCTCCCGTCCATTTTTTACATGGTCGGGAACCGACTTTGGTAAAAGCGTATCTCTGCTTCGGCCAACGAAGGAAGTCTACCTAGGAACTCGAAAGTATCACAGGTGGTATCTTTTTGATAGCCTCCCAGTATTGGCCTTGTATGTGTAGCAGTTTTGGGAGTGCTTGAGTCGTTAAGACATGGTGATATTACCTGGAATTGTTCAGATCCTGAGTTTACTCCTGTCAATATGGCAAACATCGTTTCTTCGCTTAAACATCTTCCTCCAATTTACGGCATAGATTATCCCTGTCAATTGCTAGCCTTCGTTTCGTCCTCGATATCCAGTGCCTTTAGTGCCTCCCGGAAATCCGGTACAGTATCTGCTGCAGTGGCTACTCTTGCCCATCTGACTACACCATATTTGTCAACAGCAAAGCTTCCGCTAGTCTGCCATCTTGATCCAGTCTCAGTAGGTCGATTCCAAATGTTATCCTTCTTTCCCAGATTGTAGGCACTCCACAGACTCCAAGGATTTAAAACATGCCAGACTGAAGAGACCCCTAGACCCCATTTGGCGTAGAGCGCGCGTTCCTGATCAACGATGACCTGAACATCCCATTCCCCACCAACTGATATAATCCATTTATCTGTAGATTCGGGCGAAGAATGGGAGATCGCTATGTGCTTGACGTCAGGATGCTTGCTAGCTTGTTCTCGAAGGCAATTGAAGGTTTTCTCAGCGACTGGAATAGGAACAAGTCAGTGACAGTGATTAAAGATAAAGACTAAACAGACAAGGACATCCACAATGCCGGAGGAACGTAATGATTGTAGGTTTGTAGTTTGGATTTGGAAAAGGAAGTTGGGCAGTTGTTGGAGCTTTTGCGTCAACTTTTACAAAAGGAGAAAGTTCGATAGATGGGGGACTCATCCAAGAGTTTAATTCTTGTTGGAAAGTCATATTGAGTGATGAGTTAAAGTTAATAGTTACTTTACGAGTTTTGAGACAAAAAGTGTAGCTGGGAGATAGTAGCCATGGAGTTCATTATCCGTCCACCAATGACGTCTGCGGGGCTCACACCTTCCAGCTTCCACTTTGTCTCAATCACGAGACCCTGAAAAGGGACTATTCATTTCAACTTAATCATCACTTCTAGACCTGATAAGACTAAAAATTATTACTTGCTTAACATTTGGTTGTGTTATATGAAATAAGATGTTCGACCAGATCACGTGTTGATGTTTAACTCTAATTTCGCAGCATTTTCCCCAGGCTCGATCTCACACAACAAAGTGTACGCGCAGTGATTACTTTGATATGTGTTAGAAAGCTTCTATTTTATCGAGACAGAGGGTAAGTCTACGTATGTGCATCTTCTCGAGTGACTGCAATATCAAAACCACGTCTCATACGCCGACACACAAGCAGGCCTCTTGTGAGCAAGCCCGAGGCCTGCACTGATTCACCATGCACGAGATAATTACGCTTCAATTAGGGCAAAAAGCTAACTATCTCGCAACCCATTTCTGGAATACTCAGGTAAGAGGCCTATCTTATAATTGTCAAGATAATTGCTCATATGAAGTTAGGAATCATATTTCACATATTCCAGCGATCAAGAATCCATAGTGGATCATGACGTCCACTTCAGGCCGGGCCTGGGAGCTGATGGTGCTGAGACATTCACGCCTAGGACTGTTATCTATGATCTCAAAGGTGGCTTCGGCTCACTAAGAAAGATCAATGCATTGTATGAGATTGACGAGCCAGGCGTTCCTCAAGGGCTTTGGTGAGTTTAACAAAAAAGCCCTGATAGCAAGGCTTATTTGAATAGGAATGGACCTACTATCGTTCAACGTATGCCACTGATCCAACAGAACCCTTATCAGCAAAGTCTTGAGGAAGGGCTGGAACCGGCAGAGCTTACTACAGATTCTGTCAAGTTTTGGTCGGACTTCAACCGGGTCTACTTCCATCCTAAATCTATTGTCCAACTCAACG
This sequence comes from Arachnopeziza araneosa, assembly GCA_003988855.1. Taxonomy (NCBI): domain Eukaryota; kingdom Fungi; phylum Ascomycota; class Leotiomycetes; order Helotiales; family Arachnopezizaceae; genus Arachnopeziza; species Arachnopeziza araneosa. Next base: position 186,562 of record QYAI01000017.1, read on the forward strand.
AGTATGAATTGAGTTCTACACTAATGCCTTTTGAGACTTGGAACGTTGGAGATGAGCTGTTCAACGACCTCGACAAAGAGCATGATCTCCTGGATCGTGATCTAAGACCGTTCGCTGAAGAAGCCGACCACATGCAAGGAATTCAAATCATGGCTAGTATCGATGATGCTTGGGGTGGTTTTGCTTCCAGATATATGGACCGAATTAGAGATGAGTATGGCAAAACCGCGGTGCACGTTTGGGGACTCGAAGAAAGGGTTGCTTCAATACCTAGAGTACGACAAATATCCTCCTACCAATTAATACCAGGTATTGACATTTTATAGGACAAACGATTTATTAAGCTATCAAATGTGGCTAAGTCTGTGGCGGAGATGTCTCCCCAAGCATCTCTTTTTGTACCGATTACTTTGCCCTCAACGGCTTTACCACCTCCTATCGTATTGGATAGCAAATCAAGCTGGCATATATCTGCTCTGTTCTCCACGGCAGTTGAGACCATGAGCCTTCCATCAAGATTGAGACTCCAAAATAGCACCCGGGAAACGCTTGATCAGCTCGGCAACGCCTTGAACATTAATGGCAACCAAAATATTGCCAAACTTCGCATGAGTATAGATCAAAATAAGGCAATGAATAGGCATACACCTAGGGATTTAGACGGCCGAGCACAGAGTCGTGACGTGAGACTTCCATCTCAAGAGCGAGGGGTGGAGAGGATGGAAGTCGATGAAGAATCAAACGAACCAAACACTTTCGACATTGACTTCTTTCCTACCGAAACAGGAGATCAAATCAGAGTCAGGCGACCTATCAAAGAGCCTCATGTTTTCGGGCAGTCGGAAAGCTGCAGAAGCGAGGACTATTCAAAGTTGAATAAGGAAAGCGAAGTGGACGAAGGTTTCGAGCGAGCTAGGCGGCGAGCTGCAGGACTTCCAATAGTCGAAAGGTTAGTAACACTATTTTTTAAAATCAATATGATCGAATGGCGATATGTGTGGTACGAGATCATCACAAATGTTGTTGATTCTTCATGCGCCTCCTCGTATTCAGACTTACACTAAACAGAAAATGGACTCCCCTGCAGTTTCCCCTGCTTGACAGCTTTCCCCGCATCTACGCCCATAGTAGTACAACTTCCTCCATCGGCGTCAGTACATCGCTTTCTACTGATAGTACTGTCGCCCTACGAGTGAAGAATCTACAGACGATCATAAGCCGGACAATCGGTATGGATGAACGGGAAGCATTGAGCAACTCTTTGGGAGAAATTGCGGAGGCTTACGAGGAGGGTTGGGATAGCGGTTCAGATTCCGATGATGATTGAACAAATATCATTAATCTGACGATATGTGAATTTTTTTATCACCTTGTATTGAAGGGGGAAACAAGAGACGGTGTGAGATGGTGGCACGACTCGAAGATTCAGGGTCCAACAAGGCCAAAAAAAAAGCAGTCACGCGGTACTGCAAGACCCTCAGAACGTGACGGAGAATTAAACTTGAATCAAGTCGATTCCCACGATTCGATAGCAAGCTTTGAAGTCAGACAACGCATGGATGCAAGTCCTGCAGGCAGCAATAAGCCTTCTTTCTGAGCTTAGAGCATCTCGGTCGGGAACAACCCTGCTATAGCTTACCGCTGACATGAGATTCGGGAAGCTTAGGTTAAGGACGTTGGTTCACGATACAATTTTGACGTCTTTTCTCCAGAATATTCTCGTCAAAGACCAAGGATAATTCTCTGTATTCTATACGAAAACAGGAACCAACACTGTTAGAGCCAGCTGGGGTTCTCAAATGAATAATCAAGTGGCGCACGGCAAGGTACCTTTTTTGGCCAAGACACTATCAATCAAGTCCAGTGGGAGGCTGGCAGTACCGGCCGCATGAAAAGCAAGAATCTATCTGGTCGAATCCTCTTGGACAAAGGGTTTTTACGTTGTGGAACATAGCCCTTCCGAGTCAGTACCGTACCTCCATTTCAACAGATCACTTTCCACATCGGTCAACCTCTCGTGCTGTTCCCCAGACTTGGGCCCAGAAGTCTCACTACCAACACCGTGCCAGCTGTCCCGCGTCCAAATTTCTCCCGTGCTCTACTCTATATTGAGACCAACTAAACGAGGTTTGTAGCAATGATAATGTTACCAACCTCGTCATAGGGCGCCACATGCGGAAGACCCCACAAACATCCATAAGCGACCACGTCGAATTGGCGGGGTTGGTGCAAAACAAGGTGTGGACCTGGCAACCCAACAAAAAATGACAACACCAAGACCAGCATCATGCCATCCGGCTCAGCCTGCAGAACTTGCGATATGCCTCAGGCCGACAGCTGAAACGCCTCGCCAATATGGCTGCAAAAGAAACCCGACAAGAAAAGTCCTCACGGTGTGTTCCAAGTAGATTTGGTTGGTCCTCCTCTTACGCGACCACCTACAGACCCGAATAACCTCTGAGCCAAGTCTCGAAATAGAGTCATCGCGTGGCCGCCCGTTTAATTTCTGTTCCCCTGCCGCGGTTACGCCTATTTCGTCTTTGTTTGGTGGAAAGGGCCGAGTTGGCAAGATTTCCAAAAAAACTTGCTTCTGTGCATGGCATTAGATCATGAAAATTCTCGAAAGTCGATAGGATCGACTGCAGTGACGAGAGGCTGGAAGATGATCCTAGCGACCTAACAGAACAGGCCTCGTCCCCTGCAAAATCAGCCTCGAGAGGAGTCCGCAGGGTGCGCAGCTCCGTGCCGCTGCCAGGTCACAAACGCTACACCAATCAGCGAGTAGGTGGCTGGGCTCGAACGACGTAACATGCAAGGCATCACCAGTTTGACTGGCCTTTTATTCAGTCAAGAGAATCTGCCTCATGCTTCGCTTTTCTGCTATGGCCGCCGGTCTCCCGGCGCACTCGCCTAACTGATGATAGTCAACCTGTGAGAATCCTGACTTGGCTAACCGTTGACCTAGTGTTATGCAAGCAGAGATGCTGATCCTAGTGGACACTTGGTTCGCTCTTTATCTCCTCATGCGTTTATTTAGAGTCAAGATTTCCCACTACGCTTGGGTTTTTTCTTCCATGCAAACCAGCCTTCCTCTATAACATCTCGTTGTCCCAACCTCTGATTAATAGCAGCAAGTAACTCTCTCGCTTAAGTTACTTATCATCTTCGCTTTTCTTGTTTGGCCAGTCTCTTTGCTGAACATCTCTCGCTATCTAATACACTCGACCGATTCCTAAAGCAAATCAAATATCATGAAGGGATTCTTCTCACTTCTGGCCTTCGCCTGCGTGGCTCTAGCACATGATGTAAATCAGGTTGCTGGAAGATGGTACCCTGATACTACAACCACCACGTTGACGACCTACACAACAACAACATACTGCCCAGTAACATCTACAGTAACAAAGGTATGTTCTTCTGGCTTCTCCTCTTACAACCTAAAGCTTATCTCCTATCCAGTCAGGAAAGACGACCTTAATCACGGCAATTCAGACCTCAACTATTACAGTGACCAGCTGTATTGGCGGCTGTGGATCACCTACAGTGACTGTGACAGGTATGTAAACATGAAACTTACTTTTAACTGAGTTTTTCGTTGACATGAAACGAATAGGTCCCCCTGGAGTAGTGAGCACTACTACTGAGGTTATCGTGACCTATACTACTACATGTCCCGTGACTACTACTATCACCGAGGCAGGCTCAACATATACTTCTGTCTACACAACCACCTCTGTCGTTGAAACCGTGGTACCAACTACGATTGATGTTTAGTGAGTTTAATCTTTTCTATTCTCTTTCCATTTCTAACAATGCAATAGCACGACTCTTCCACCAGTCACAATACCGACAGAAACTATTGTCTACATCACATCTACTGAACTTTGCCCAATCACTGAAACGTCAACAATCTCAGGAAGCCCTGTTGTGGTCACGTGGACGTCTACTTCCCTCGTTGTTACTGAAGTACAAACTGTCATTCCAGTGTACACCACAACCTTCGCAAGCATTTATGAAACCACGGAAGTCTACCAAACAACAACCTGTTTCGAGACAGATTACACCACTGTGTCCGCAGGTAGCACAATCGTTATTCGTAAGATGCTTGTTCAGTCAATCTAGGTTACATGCTGATTTTATTACAGAAGTCACAGAGACATCAGAAATCTACGTCACCTCAGCATACACCATCACGAGTACTGCAGAGCCTCCAACCACCAAAGAAACAGTTTACACTGCTATCACCCTCGCTACAAGTGTGGCCGTCTACGCAACTGTAAGTCTTAACCTACACAAATCTTTATAAACAATTTTCTAACACTCTACAGGTTACTGTCCCATCCGAAAAGACGGCCACCATCCCTGGAGGGACAGTATACACCACAATTGCAGTACCCGAGTCTACTACAGTCACAGCTGCTGCTCCCACAACAACTCTCCCCCCTGCTACCGTCTCAATAATCTCGACTTCTTCAACTATTTCATTTACTTCAACCACCAGCGCACCATTACAGGTTAGCGCCAACGCGGCAGCCACCAACGGACCCATTGCTTGGGGTGTCGCTGGTGCCATGGCTATTCTTGCATTTGCATGAGCGTGAGCATTTTACTATGCTGGTGGTGCGGGGGAGTTATTTGATTACGAATCTAAATGTGAATTTGAAAATGAATACGAGCTACGACGTCAAGACATTCTTTTAGCACTGCATATCTATGGTGGGTCATGGATGAATGGATACGAGCTGGTTGGGAAATGAAACTGGAAATGGCAGGGGAATACGAAAAGATGCAGTCAAGATTTATAATGATGTGGAGAACGGGTCAGATGGAACATATTAATTAATTCTTGTACATAATAGATACATAAGAGGCTTGACAATGATAAGACTTAGTCATATCTTTTGAAGTATGCTCGTAAGAATTTTGTTTCAATTGAAGATCGCCAAAAAAGGGTATGTCTACGAAAATGAAAGCTTATTATAACCCGAGATACGCTACTACTGCTCCTGGATGGTCATACTAAATTCCCTTTCAAAGTCAAATCTTGAACCGACGGGGAGTGAGCAGATACCAATTCCCGTCGCATGATCCGGCAGACGTGGAATATAAGACAAAGAACGAGCAGAGTATCCTCACAGCTCATGTCCAGTGATAAAGGAGTTTCAGAAGAGGTCATTGAATTACCAAGTTCGGAATAAAAATCATGCCTGTAGGTGGTATCTACTCGCCTATATCTCCGATATAAACCCACAACCATCAAAGTCCCTACGCCCATTCAAATCCCAACTCCAGACTAGATGAATCATAGTTTTCAGTATTGCCGCCCGTAGCGAGCTAGATTCCATGCTCTGGCTAGTAAGTTTGCTACCAACCCAAAGGAAGCTAATACGATGAAGATTCTCCCCAACTCCCACCAATGCGCTAATTTCACTTCCGTTTCAATATATTCCAGATATTGAGTCTTTGTCTCTCCATTTGTGCTTGCTGCAGTTTTCATAGCTGGGAAACGACCAGTGGTCATGTACTGTTCCATCAGAGCGTCTTTCTCATACCACCGCTCACGGAGCCATAACTCGAATTTTTCTGCATTATCTAAAGGCATATCCGCTACTGCGAAGCGCCGCCAGTACATGTTGACTGATGGTGGTGGCCGGCCTTGTAGATACATAGAACGAAGGGTGTAGAAATCTTGCCCGAATTCGCCGCGGCTATTAACGTTAGGAAGAATTTGCGACTGAAATACTTTACTTACTGGATTCCCTCGTAGGCCAGAGTACAGTCATAAACATAGTCTATGGTGCCTTTCAGCTCATTCAGACAGAAGAACGATCCCGTACTTCTTGGTAATAGAACATGTTCCATGTCTTTAAGTCCCTGCTTCTCCGCCCATGAAGCGCTCTTAGCTCTGCCGTTAGTACTGGCATTTGTCCCTTCTGGAAATAAAAGAAGCCACATAGGATCAAGTCCGGAGGTTCCGGCCAGAGGTCCCTTGTGTATTTCCTTCAACTTCCTTAATCTGTGTGCTATTCGTGGCTGATCTGTTGCAAACTTCCGAGACATAAATATGAAACCGTAAAATCTCATGCCCCATCCAGCAATTGGGAGATGCTTCAAAGATTCTTTGAGAATGATATAGATGTGACCATGCATCTGAGGCTGGTTGGTGTATGCAATCCACCATAAGTATAGCCAGTCAGAGTATAGTTGATGGTTTGCGATCAAGACTGTGCGTTCTGGGAAGTGGCATTCGACTCTCCCGTCTCTCGTTTTACGAAGTTGTCCCGCAACAGACTCATCTCCACTTATCCTCACAACAGTCGGAGCCCACCATTGGGTTGTTGTCGTAACCAGAATTCCAAAGGATTGTTTAGTCAATGCCATGTATGTGTAGTAAAGATCTCGGTTTATCCAATATAGAGGGGCGCCGAGGAATTGTGTTACAACAATCCTGAACCCGTCAGCTATTTCCTAGAAGTTCTAAACCTTGACCTACGATACGCAGCAAGAAAGCCAATATGTTATGAAGAATAACAGCCGTAAGATCTGCACAGAGCCATTATGTTTGATATCTCCCCCAGGGTGGCCAGTAGCTTCGACGGATTCTTCGGTCTTCAAGGGAATTTGCCTCTGTCGTACTTCGTTCGTCATCTTTGGAAGCTTCGGAGAAGACTCAGCAAATCTTGTGGATTGAAAGGAGTGTGTGTCAAATGAGAACGCCGCGGTCATCCAAGGCTCCTGTCGTGTGTCTGCTCTGATGTGGTATCTTTGTTCAAGATCTCGTGATATGGGACCGCCAGGCAAGGCTACAGTGAATGCATGGCGCTATTAAGCAACGCTGTCAGCATTTGATACTCATTTAAGTAGAGAGAATTGCTACAGTCGCTTTACCTGGGACAGCGGTGAGGTAGCTACGTCGAGAGTGAAGCCTGGTGAACCCTAGATGAGCGATAAGAGCTTATCGCGGCTTGGCGCCGGAGCTTTTGTTTGCGCAGAGCTTGATTTAACTACATCATAACTCCAAGTAAGAATGGATAACTCTATGTACCATAGTTTGCAATTTTTGGGTGGCTAGTTTCGTTGCCCATTTCAGCTTCTATTGATCATGTATACTTTGCACTGTACAACATCCACCATAGATGCGATGATTTCCAGTAGGCTCCCAAAGGGGAGAATATCGAGAAATTTCCGTTCTTTCAGTAGAACAGCTTCACGGAGAGAGATTTTAAGCGCTGATGATTTGGCCGACAGAATAATACCAAGATATCAAGGTAGGATCCTCTACTCCACAATGGATTTTGCTGATATAGTTAGCTACCCCAACAAGTGATCTACTGTCTTTACAATGGCCGTCGCCTCCTCGCAATATTCTTATAATTAAGAAAGATAGAGCTCCGCAAGTTACGGATTGTCTCGTAGAATATGCGAAACATATACACTCGAATTACGTTAATGTTTCTCTGATATTTGAACCGAAGGTTGCTGCACAAATCCATAAACACTTCAACTTTCCCATATACACAACCAGTACATCCGGTGCATTACCGACCAAAGTCGACATGACTACAACTCTTGGCGGAGACGGAACTATTTTGCGGGCATCATCTCTTTTCAGTACGACTCTTCATGTGCCACCAGTACTTTCTTTCAGCATGGGAACATTAGGATTCTTGGGCGAATGGAAATTTACAGAATACAAACGAGCATTTCGAGAAGTATACATGTCAGGGGCAGAGGCTGGGTCACCACTGCTTCAAGATCAGAAACATCCTCATGTTCAACCCAGCACAGATGAGACGGGAGATATTGTCACAGGCTGGTCAAGTGTAAGAGGAAAATCTATGGGTCCTACCAGAAGCTCCAAAGTCCTATTGCGGAACCGGCTCAAGGTTGGAGTGTTCGATGCCAACGGTGAACGTGTAATTGGCGACAACACTGCAGAAAGTGCAGAAGGGGATGTTTGCGCTATGAATGAGGTCGTGATCCATCGAGGGAAAGAGGCGCATCTCGCTATTATTGAGGTCTTCGTGGGTGGGCGATTCCTGACAGAGGCTGTAGGAGATGGCATGATTGTTTCGACGCCGACTGGAAGCACTGCCTATAGCTTAAGCGCTGGGGGAAACATTGTTCATCCCTTGGTAAGCAGTATTCTCATGACACCTATATGTCCGAGAAGTCTATCATTTCGACCTTTGGTCCTACCCGCGAATACTCCAATCACGCTACGGTTGAGTGAGAAGAATAGAGGCAGAGAGTTGGAAGTTAGTATTGATGGAAGAAGGAGAATTCATGGGGTTGGAGTTGGTATGGAAGTGCGAGTCAGTGGCAATGATATAGTACGCGGAAAGGATTGGACTGGTGGTGTACCGTGCGTAATGAGAGGTGCAAGCGGAATTGAAGAGGATGATGGTTGGGTGGGGGGTTTAAACGGATTATTGAAATTCAATTATCCGTTTGGAGATACATAACACCTCATAGGGAAACCAAGCCGAGCACAATCTTGAGATTTATCCGCAGTATAAACAAACATCGCGCAACCAACGCTTCACCAACTCTTCACCAACTCTTCGACGTCATTAGCAGCCATCGCTAGTTATCAAGCAAAACACCAATCTTTGCCTATTATTGTTCCAACATATCTGCTCGTAAAGATCTTGATATCGACTACCGGTAGAAGATAGGAAACTCCTAACACTGATGACCGCCGACCTCATAGCGATTCGGACTAACAATGATTATAAATAGCTACCGGATTTCTCTTTCTCCAAGATACTTTATATCTTGGATTAAACCGAAATGAAGGGATCGGGCAGTTGCATTATATTAAGCAAGCGGCCTGGGAACTCTTTTGGTTAATTCAAGAATCGGAGTAGAGGATATATCAGCATTAGAGAGCTGGAGACAGCAACTATTGATGATTTACTTTGATTCTACCATGTATTCAATGCTTTGTGTCTAGCTAGATAGGAACTCGGCCAAGGTTTCTTTGTTATCATTCATCAACTCGAATGCGGAATCAGGTTCGCAGACAGCACTTCCTTTGAAGTTGGCCGGTCACTGTACATTTCTCCTCTCAAAAATAGGACAATTCTTCACCTGCCTTTGACGTTAAATGCCGGATGCAGCGTATTTACAACAGAACATCATCCCCCCTCTGCTCTCGGTTATTTTCTTTGTTTACCGCTGGTCCAATACAGCTCTCAGGGTATTTATTCTCCGCCTAAGCTCGACTGAACAACGCCTCAAGTCATACTACATTGTCAAGCAAACTATTCGTAAACCAGAGTCGAGATGTCCGAACGTACTATCTCTCAATCCGAGCTCTTGACTCATGACACAGCAGCCGATTGCTGGGCTGCTGTCAATGGTACCGTATATGACTTTTCCAAGTTTAGACATCCTGGAGGCGATGATAGTAAGTCTATGCCTTTCCATAGCTGCAATTCCTAACACTGTTTCAGAAATTAAAGGGAGTGGCGGCTTAGATATCTCTGCTAGATTCAATGCCAGGGACGGCGATGGTCGTCTTGAGAGGATTGCTGGAACCAGAGGGTTAATCCGCATCGGGATTCAAGGCGGAAAGGAAGTCCCCCTGAAAGCTCCCGCACAAAAGCTTTCTGTAGCCAAACCAGCCAAGAGGCAGACTAGATCGGCTGCTACTCTAGCTCCTAAGACACCTGTCAAAAACTCTGCTAAGAGCTCGAAAGAGCCTGCCAAGAAGACCAAAGAAGTCATTCAAAAAACACCTACGACGAAGCGTAAGCGTGACGAGGAGGAATTGGAACAGGAAGAAGAGGTGTCTGTACCGCCTGTGAAGAAACCTGTTGCAAAGAGGCGCAAGACCCCCGAGAGAGCAGCCAAGAAGCCAGCTGCGAAGAAACCTGCTGCGGAGAAACCTGCTGCAAAGAAACCTACTGCGAAGAAACCCGCTGCAAAGAAACCCGCTGCAAAGAAACCTACTGCGAAGAAACCTACTGCGAAGAAACCCGCTGCAAAAAAGCCCGCTGCGAAGAAACCTACTGCGAAGAAACCCGCTGCAAAAAAGCCCGCTGCAAAGAAACCCGATGCCAAGAAGCCAGCTGCGAAAAAACCTGCGACAAAGCAACGCCAAACTGTAATGTGGGCAGATGCAGTCTCACCTCTCCCTCCGAGAGTACGGCGTGAACGTGCTTTAAATACGTTTGGATTCGCACAGCCAGGATTGTGGGAGGAGATGCTGGGGCAGGTGGCGCAAGAATGAAAATTGCAAGCGGACTGGCGCTGATCGTGATCTGTTTTCGTATTGTTCAGGACGCTGAACGGATATAGGGTTGAGGATTCCGGGTTGGGTTTTAGTAGCTAGAGGTTGATAGGTTGGTGTATGGAATGACTGGGAGTTGGCGCTTTGCGTTATTTGAATTGGTTCTTTTTGTATGCTGAAAGGATCTTTTAAGTTATATTATCGCGTGGAAACTTGAGTATTTATTGCCCGGTTGCTAGAAAGTAGTTTTAATTACAGGATTTAAAAACGACCTCTTCAATGCCACGTTTCATACGCTCATGGTAATCTTTACTTTAGGAGACAAAGTGAGGTGCACCTCTCAGCATATCTTGAATATCTTGAATAACTTATGTAAGTACAACCTTTTGGGAAGGGTGTGAAGGCACGTATCTGCACGACAATCTATCATGCAACTCGACACCAAGGAGAATGGCCTGAAATGCTTAACGATTTAAACAATCTTAGAATACGAAAGCACGACTCTTATACTTAGCATGATTGTAAAATCAGTCATCTGATTCGTAAGCCCTACATATAACAAATATCCTCTTTCAGCCCAGATTCCAAATCTCCTTGAAAGCCGGAGCATGGATATATCCCGGAGCTCGCTCCACGTCCCTACTAACAACTCTATAGCATAATTAACAAGGCTATAATTGAATAAATCAAATTTTCAACTCAAACCATCGTAATGGATAGATAATCACAAAACACATGTGCTTCGTTCTTTACGCAAGCAAATATTCATGATGAAGTAGGAAAAAATCATGAATAGTCATTCATCATCATTATCATCATCATCATCACATGAACTTTGATTCCTATTGATGATAAACCTTCACCGAGTTGATCAGCCAATACGCTGGAGCAAAAGCCCCCGGGTTTGCAGCAACATAATCTGGACAAGAGCTCGCTAGATTAGTACAACTACCTTTCGACCATACCGTACCAGCCCACTATTCGTTGGTTAGAGAAACTTCTCCCAAGCTATGGAAGAGACCTACATCACCGCAAAAGGTAGTATCAAATACAATGTTCTGATTCATAAAATAAGAATCAATATTGCATCCACTACCCGAGTTGAAGGCCACAACAGGAAGACCCCAGTTCCCAGTTACTGGGGCTCCGGCAGTGATATCAGCGGGTATCTGACCTCGAGGGAAGAACCAGATGTAAATACCGCTGCTTTCCCATTGCATGGCATAGACACCGCCGCCGTTGGCGTTGAATGAATCGCCGTAAGCGTTAGCCACGGTGTTTGTGGTACCACAACCGGTGTTACCATCGTCTTCATTGCAGTTCGTTTGCTCTAGAATAGTGCCAGGGAGAGACCCAGCAGTGTTAATGTTACAGCCGGCGGATGTATGAAGCGTAATGGTATTGGTTGTAGCGGCGTTAACACCTTCGATTATGTCGATTTCGCCAGAATCCGGCCAATTAGGACCAAAAAGCCACCAGGACGGCCAGACTCCGCAAATACTACCGGGCCTTACTCATGCGTTAAATCTGGAAACAAGATAGACAGGGAGACTTACATATGAGCAATATCAGCGATGAAGAGACCATGAGTATAAGCCTTGTTACTCGTAAGACGCACAGAGGAACGGCCAGCTCCAGATGGGATGACGGTCGTATGGTCCACACCAAGATATATCTGGCCATTATTGGTATTGGCAAGGCCGGAGTTGATAGCCGTGGCCTCATCCTGATAACTCACAGAACCATGTGTGGGGTCAGTTCCTGAGTAGAAGTTGAAATCAGAGAAGAAATTCGCATTTGTGTAAGTATCAGTCAGTAGATATGTCGTAGTCGAGAGTTTTTGATATGTCCCACTAATATTTGTGTACAGAGAGGTAGCAGTATTGATGTAGCTAAGGATGCTAAGGCCCAGAACCGGAAGTTTAGAATACATGTTTTCTCAAAGATTGTATTCCATCGAAGTAAAGCTTAATACTAGCCTAAAGCCTAGATTTGGATGCGTAAAGAAGGATATACAAGAATAAGATCGCGAGAAGTAACTGCTTACTTGCCGCAAGTTACTTTCTCCAAACGTTGAGCAGAGTAAATTATATGCTAATTCCAAACAAAAACCATATCAACCGCACTGGCCGTCGACTAAACCTAAGAAAAGGGATGCGCGTGAGATACTTCGGCGCCGACGATACGTAACATAGAGAAGCCATAATGACAGTAAACCTCACTAGGCCCTATTCCTGCTGTTAGGATTGGGTACCTGTGAATGCTACATGTTCCTGACATGGTCGAATGTTCCCTTCGGTACCTAGATTGGTCAGAAGAAGACAAATTTCAAGTCATAAGCTGATCCAAAGAAGAAGCACCTTCTTTAAAGAGGACATCTGAGTGCTCAAGCTAGGTGTGAACAAGACCGAGGCCGTCTGATGCGTTGCCTGATATGCTGATTCTTGAAGACTAAGAGCATCGAGGGCCATGTTAGGCGCTAATGAACGAACACAACCATTTGATTTGATAGAAGCATAATTCCCAAAATTACCAAGTATCAAACTCTATCCTCGGACTTAACAAGGAAAGAATTTCGGTAATCACAAGGCTCCCTGGATCATGTGGGATCGTCAGGACTACACCCCGCAAAATACACTGCAACGTGAAGGGGTCTTGTGGAGAAAGAGCTGGGCTATTGTGACCGAGAAACGACCGAGATTAGCCTTTTAACAGTTAAAAGATGAATAGTGAACGGAAAACAGATGTTGTGAAGCACTGGACTCGGAGGGATTCGTTTGCAGCCGCTCTGCAAGGGACCGAGGTCAGAGCACATTAGCTTGATCCGGGGTAGATAAAGGATAGTAAGATCGCGGAAATTGAATCCATAAGGGAGCATGTCTTTGCGTTGTAGATCTCATGCTTGAGCCAGGCTGGAGGAATTATCGGGCTTCTCCTGATTTGTGTAACGTTGTGAATTATTTGGGGTAGCCCTGAATCCTTGTAGGAATTGGGTAAATACGCTATTGCTGTCTCTTGGAATCGGATAGCATATGCAGGATCTTGTAATGACGGTATAGAGTTGTAGAGGGGTAGTTTAGCTGTAGCATTCAATAGCCTAGAAGAATGTGATGTGCAAGGGATCATTTTTTGGCTCCCTCGTGTACTAGGTCTCAAGCTGGAAATTTCGAACTCCCTGAACTAACAAACGTGCTTCTTCTTCAAAACCGAAAAATTCCAACGCTAAAGAAACATCCCAGACACATCCTGGAATGGGAGAAGAAAAGGAGAGCTATCATCCTTGACGAATTGGCAGGTCGGACGGATAGATAGAGCAGGCAAGAAAGTAACGTATCTCGACTTAGGCTTCTGGACCTAAAGGGTCGGACCGAAGACAACTAGGCTCCTTGGACCTAAATGTTGGCCAATCCTTTAGGTCTTTCACAGGACCCGAGCATTCATGGCCAAGCCCTGCTCGAGTCACAGGCGGGCTGTTGAGTTTTCGGGGGTCGCAATACCCCTCAAAGGCCATGCTTGATCGAGGTATTAAGCCACGAACTCGTATTAACTGACATTCGTAGTTGATCAAAGCGGTGTCAATACATCTCGTCGTTGATGTTCCTGTTAGAAGGAGATAGGTAGTAAATGGAGAATCACCGGAGAGAAGAATGAAGGAAGCGAAGAAAGGGACTCTTCCTGATGCCTAAGGCTGAAACTACCTTCCCAGCCTACTTAACGACAGGTCATCTTCAGATCTATCTCGACCCTTTTTAGATGTTTAATACTGAATGAGAATATTTCTTCCGTGGTGGCTTCGACCCGAGTAACCTTCAGAGATCTCGCTCTATTCCATTCGCTACCCATGAACCTTCATTTTCAAGGCTGGACCTCCAACAGCAGCAACACCGAAGCATCAATCACAAAGATGATAGTAGACTTCAATGCAGTCATATGATTGCGGAATTCAAATGCCAGCTAATTTGATTCACTTTTGTGCTTCTGGTCTCCCTGAATCATTTTCTCGCCACTATTCATTTCGAATGTGTGATATCTAGATGCTCAGATCCTACGAAGACTTCCTTTTCTGTAAGAGAAGACAAGTCATCTATGACAGACTCCGAAATTATTCGTGTGTTGGTCCCACATCGGTTTCACAACATCGGCCGATGTCATCGTCGATTTATGTTGAACAGGTTCAAACTGCATACATTGGTCTAGAGAACTTTGCGTGCTTTCCACTCTTTACAGACAAAAGCTTGATCCGTTGTGTTGTGGTACAACTAATTCTTTGGGATTTCACAAGTGTGTATCCATCGTGTCATATCTATTGCCTCCTGTAGCACTTCCTCTCTCCTCTTCTTCTCTCTGGCAATATCCTACCCTATCATAACAACCACAAATACATTGGTCTTCTCTAGTCGATGGTCGTGGTAACTCAGATTCTTGTCTGGTGTAGAGCTCTTTTCTAAAACTTTTTGTTCAACACCATAAATAAGCAGTACATAAGGCCAACGAATATTCTATTCAAATCGCGGACAGGTCATATCTGGCAATACTTCAAGTCCATCTTTACCCTCAAAACTTCAATCATGCATCCTATTTCCACTCTTGCATTGATAATAGCTATGATATCTACAGCTTACTCCGTCTGCCTCGGAGGGCGCAAAGCCTTTGACCCTTGGGAATGCACTGATCTTGGGAAAGATGCTCAAGGCCAGCCCTGCCAATACCAGCTGCAGCAAGACCCATTCGCCATCTGGTGCAGCTGCGACAACAACCCAAACAACAACCCGTGAGTTCTTACTCCTCCCCTTTCCCTTAATTCCCACCCACTAACCGTCCTAGGGACCTAGCCTGGTTCTACACGGGCGCGAACTTTACATTTTTCGAATACCGCGGGTTCGCACCTTACGGACAATGCTCTAATCTCCCAGCCTTCTACGACAAGAATGTTCTTTCGGTGCAGACCAATACCGCGCTCCCTACGGTCTGCTGCATTTATACTGATTTAAATTGCGATACTTCGAAGGGTCAAGCATATGCTCAGATTGATACGGGTGAGGTGGCCCTGTTACAAGGACTCTTTGAGAATGGAGTCAGGAGCTTTAGATGTAGTCCGTGGGTTGACGATCAGAGCGAGTGTACAGATGGGCCGCTTGCTGCAAAGAAGAGGGGATAGAAAGATTTGAACGGAGCAAATAACGTGTTAGATATTTTGTTTTCTTTGTTGAAAGACTGATTTTGTTTCATTCAAGGCTTTCTGTGGCGGTATTCCATCTTAGTTTGGAGTCGAATATGGCAGACATGAAAGAGGAGATAGCTATTATGAGATGGCAAATTCAAGTTTCCTATTTGAGAGCTCCTGCGTTTTTTAAAAGCCGTGCTAAGCGGTGAAACGAACTTCGGTTTGGCTAGATAGCTCCTTATTGCTTTTGAAACATTGAATCACCCTCCATTCACATTATCCCTCTTCCATCAGCTTGAGTTGTATCCTGATCCATCTCAGTACTTGTTTTAAAGGCCATTCTTGGATATAAAAAAAAGCCTCCTTATTCTCATTGACATCGACAATAACAGAGATCGAAATAGTTGTCTTTGTCAACAAGTACTTCATAAATAAACGGATTATAAAAGTGTGATGAACAAACTCATGAATCGCAACGATAAAGTCACTCACCTCATCAACCCCTCTCAACAATCACTAACTTGGAACCCACCACATAATTATCCGCATCCCATGAAACCAGAATAAAACCCTCCTTAACCTACTGCACATGATCCTCCCCGTCGCCGCTCTATCCTCGCCATCTTCTCTGTTCTATACCCACCACCACCAACATCCAACCATGTGTCACCTCCCCACGACGACGTACGCTCCCTGTGGCCACCGGGTCTCCCACCGTGTCAAATTCTGCAGGTACCGCTACAACATCGAGCACAGGATAGAAGCCGTGCCTGTCGAACGGAATAACAGGCACTGTTCACGCTGTAGAGCGGGGGAAGCATGGGCCATCAGTGAGGAGGATGTGAATGCGAAGGAGAGGGAGATTCAGTTGCTGAAGGAGATGGTGAGGAGCGAGAGGGAGGAGAAGGAGAGGTTGTGGGAGTGGAGGAGGGTTATTGAGGAGGAGAGGGACACATTGAGGAATTTGAAGAAGGGAGCTGGTGGGAGAGGCGAGGCGAGAGATGAGCTGGATGGGAGCAGAGGAGGATGTACCAGCGTTCAAGATAAGGATGGAAAATTAAAGGAGACAAGCAGATTGACGGCCGTTATTAAGTTTGAACGAGAGCTATCTACTACAAACGAGCATCTGGAACTAATCCCACCAGACGAAGTCAGCAACACTCTCCAACTGATTACCGCGCTGTCTCCAGAGGAAGTCAGAGCAAGAAACAAAGAGCAGGAGAAACCACAAGTCGAGAGCGCAGTTGCCGATGCCAGAGACTCAGCGCAAGCTGGAAACAACACTCCTCAGATCTCAGCTTGCGAAGCTAGCTCCAGCGAAGTCCTGAAGACAGCTGAAGGTGGGAGTCAGAGACAGAAACAAGGAGATCAGATGACGCCCACCCAAGAAGAGGAGACAGTCGCTGCTTTCTAGGCTGAAATCACCGGGGAGGAGAAGGTGAGATGGGAGAGCAGAGGAGGGGGAGGGGAAGGGTATGGGATACACTGCTTCGAGTTCGACTGAGTGGTGGAAGTGTCTGGGGACGGCGCTAAGTAAATAGATCAGAGGAAAGGTCTGCATGAGAGTAATGTAGAGATACAGGTAGGAAAATGTTAGATTAGGCCTGGGATTAAAATTCGAGGATTCGTATTACATGAGCATGACGCCAGTACATTACCCTGATTCTATTACGAGGCATCTTAGAGTACTCAATCAATCAATATCCTCACCTCCAACTCCTCGAAATTATTGAAAAAGCTCTCAAACAATCGTACACCATGCTCTACATCGTATACACCACCAGTCTCTCGAATACTATGCATACTGAGCTGTGGATTACCTAGATCGAGGGTCCTCGTGCCCAAAGCTGCAGAAAGCATAGGACCAATCGTGCTCCCACAAGAAGAGTCGTTGCGAACAACAAATAGCTGCAATGGGACACCTGAGGAGTTAGTCGAGTCCTCTGAAGGCTTGGCTCTGCGTGCGACTTCTTGCAAGAGGACGATACCAGGGGAGTTGGTGGCGTAGCGCTGGTTTGCATTGATTTTGATCACCGTGCCTTTGTTCATTTCTGGACGGTGGTCAGATTCGTATTTTTGTGCGTAATTTGGGTTGACGGAGTGGGCCATATCGGCCGAGATGAGGAAGGAGGTTGAGAGTGTCTGTTCATAAGCAGTAGCGATATCGAGGTCTTGTTCTCGGGGCAATGTCTCGTAGGAGGTATCGGAGCTGGCATCATGGCCAGCGGGGAGAACGGAGAGCCGGCGGAGAACAGCTGGGAGGAGATTGGATGCTGCACCTTGAGCAGATGTGGAGCCGATCTCTTCGTGATCGAAGCAGGCTGATAGACGGATAATAGATTCGTTGTCAAGTGCCGAGGACGAAGAAACGGATTCAATGAGGCCTTCTATGGCGCAATAGGTCATACCAAGATTGTCCAGGCGAGGAGAGAAGATCAACTCGTTGTTGATACCTCCAATGCAAGATTTCTGGGTATCATAAAGGACAACCTCAAAGTCCACCAGATCGTCCACATCCACACCAGCATGCTCAGCAATGATCTCAACAATATAAGGATGATGGCGGTCACTCAAGACTTTCAACGGTTTAAAGTCACCCTCCTTCTCCAAATCCGAGATCTTCGTGTCACCCTTGACTTCTTCACTCCGCCCTGTTCTATTCAATTCGGCGGCCACCAGTCCAGCAATAGGAAACAATTCAGTCTCCTTATTGGGTTCAAAATTCGTACTGCGGTCGAGGTGGATGGCTAACGTAGGAATCCTCAGTATCGGTCGTTCGACCTTCACTAACTTCTGCACATAGAATCCTTTCCCATCTTTACACATTGCTCTGCCCGCGATACTCAGATCTCTGTCGAACCAGGTGTGCCAGATGCCCCCACCATATGTTTCCACACCGACCTGGAGGAAGCCTTGTCCAGACTTCTTGGAAACGGGTTTGATTCGGAGACAAGGGGAGTCGGTGTGTGCGCCAATCATGGCAATAGGGTTCCCGGGCTTCCATTTGGCGCCGATAGTGAAGGCGACGATGGAGGAGCCGTTTCGTGTCAGGTAGTACTTTCCGCCAGGGTGGAGGGTGCTGGACCAGGAGTCCCTCTCGCGGATCTCACTGAAGCCAGCAGCCGTCAGGCGGGCGATAGCTGATTGTACTGCGTGGTAGGCTAGAGATGGTTAGAATGGATCGGAATCTCTCTCTCAAACGGCTTGAACACTGACGAGTAGGCGAAGCGTTTACAAAATCAATGAAGTCGTTCGCTTTAGCTACAGCTGCTGAGATCTTCTTGTGTGCCATTATGGACGATTGAGCTGTACTATATAACCTGATTGTCGTTTGTGATAGCTGGGTGCGAGGGACGATTAACAACCTCCGCATCTCCGCATCTCAAGCTCGAGGTGCAAATGGACTATGGGCGGGCGCTGTGGTTCTGCTAACCGAGTTTGGGGCTTGATCACCTGACATATTGAGCCTCAAAAATCCAATCGCTTTCATAGGCTCGACGTACCATTGGCTGCCATGGATCCATGAAAACACTTCTAGGAAAACAACTTTTGGTTGCCAAATTTGTGCAAAATCAGCCACCCAAAGAACTGCCGATAGGCAGATGGGCGGATGGATGTTGTCAGCTGACAGCCCACGACAGCCGAAATCTCACTGCAGAAGTCGGAACCAAGTTGAAGCTACCCAGTAAGTCATAAATGAATAACCTGTGGCCACGATGTAGTATAAATCTTTTGTTTAACGGTCCTATTTCTCACTCAATTCCGTCCTCCACTAGCGCGTCAATCTTACAGACAACCCTCTGAATCTTCCCTTTTTTCCCCCTGCCATTCATCTTTTCGCCAACCTGACTCCAACATTTTCCGTCTATTAGTCCCATTTTCAATATCTAGCACACCAGAGAAACCTTGTATAAAAGAGAGTAAGAATTTTGTACAATCAATCCATGCTATGCACGCTCTCAATATGCGCTCATGCCATGCTCGCCATCCTATCTGAACACCTGAAATTCGAACTTGTAACAAAAGAGAAATACATCATTCGTGCAAACATAACTCATAAATCCTCCACTGTAAATATATTCATATCTGAGGGAATAGCATGTAGCTTCCGCGCTTCTTTGGTCCAGCACCTCCTGCGCTAGCGGTATGGGCCCTCGCGCGTCCCTTGAATTCCTTGACGCTTGGACTAACAACAGGAGCTGAGATCTTACGCTCATGTTCCTTTGTACCGTGCACCAATTGCGTTTCAGCCACTGTCATTAGGTTCGAGTTTGAACCAAAGGTCGGGGTCATCAGAGGAGGAAGAGTCAAAGGATTTGGTGTTATCGGAGTATCGTGCTCAAAGTATAGGGATCTGTTTCTGCGATGGAGTGTAGACTTTTCGGGGGATGGGATCAAGTCCGAAGGATGGGAGGTTACTTTGAGATGAAGAGCAGCGAGCTTTGCTGAAAGATCCGTTGCTGTCGCAGCCTGGGATTGTCCTCGGCCAGAGTGTACAAGCTCAGGAATTGATATGGTGGAGTCGGCACTGCGATGTGTTTCCTTCTCAGCATGGCTGAAGAGAATGGCAGAGTCTTGGCTGCCTCGGGAATGTGGCCCTGAGATTCGTGTACTTGATGAGCTGCGGGCCGAGTCGCGAGAGAAATTGGAGGAGCGGTAGGAAGCTGTGCTAGACTCACCCTCATCTACTGATGAGACTGATTGGTTGTAAGGGTGTTGAAGAAATATTCTGCCGGACGCAGAATCGTTCGAGAACTGCTCACTGTACATGGCATCTTGATCTAACTGTGACTGAAAGTCCGAAGGGATGAGAAGGGTTGGGGACAGTGTAAAGCCATGAGACTCTTTGAAGGTCGATGCTTGAGAGTGAGCTCGAGCATGATTTGACCGTGAGATGTTGGTTGGTGTTCGCAACGATGAGATGGTGTTGGTCGATGCAGGTGAGAGCTCGGGCGGATCCATGGAAGTTGGGACGAGAAGAGAAGGGCGGAAGCATCCGTGGTAGACGCGTTCGTTATCTTGGACGTGGAGCTCTAGTACAGGTGATAGTTGAGTTGCAGGAGGCGTCAAATCCTGGGACTCGTCGTCAACCCAGGAGAAGTCGCAATCTCCTTCGGCCCCATTCTCGTAGCACCAGTCGATATCGGATTCCCACGAATCGGTGGTGATCTGAAATCCTGGCGATAGTGGTTGTTTCTGTCGTTGCGAAGATCTCTCATAGAACGGCGATGGACCCAAAGTCGTTGACATCCTTGTTTCAGGTCTGTTCCTTCCCTGCTCCCGCAAAGTCCGTGGCAGCTCATCAACGGACCGAGATTGTCTCAACTCGCTATCCGTGGTAGAGATACGCGACTTTCTCTTTGCGTCCTCCTCATCTTCTTCCTCCACGTCGTCCAGCTCCACTCCAAAGTTCCCGGATGACGAAGAAGTCAACGGCCAAGCTTCTTCGACTGGTGTTGATATGACATGTGAGAGCGGGCGACTGGGAAAAGATTCCAGCGGTTCGCTCCTGCTTGTGAGTGGGGAATGCGGCATGGGGAGATTAAGGGGAGCAGGCCGTCGGATTCCCGCGTTCTGGTATGGCCGCTCAATCGTCGTTAGAGTCAAAATGTCGACGGAGTCAAACAGAACAGAGGCCGTTCGAGAGGAGGTCCTCACAGGCAGTTCCATCGGGCATTCAGGAGACAAGGGCGAGCCAGCTGGCCGAGGTGGCCGAGGAGGAGGAGACCGAAGAGGAGTCTTCAAGTTATCATGTGATTTCGCATATGAAACAGATCGTTGATGAGGGGTTGCCTTTGGCTTGCGAAGGACAGTCCTTTGCCGAGGACTATTGCTGGCAGCTCTTGATACTGGATCCTCTGTGATGCCCAAGGCTTCCGACGAAAAGTTCTCGAAATGCAAGTCTTGTGCCCGGATGCCCTTCAGCTCGCCCTTGGTGGGAGCTTGAGATGCTCGGATAGCCGAGAACTCGGAAACCAATTCGGTCCGACTTGCTTGGGCGAGATTTGGAAGATGCTCCTGTTGAGTATGTGTGACGTGTTGAAAGTTGTAAGGTTCAGAGATGAAGTGGTGTCTTCGATGTCCGTTCTTACTGCTCGAGTACTCCGTCGGCCCTTCTTCCGATCCCATATCTCTGAGACTGAATGATGAGTTGGAGGTTCGTAACGCATCCGCATTCGTCGCTCTTCTCCGCCTCCCATGCCGAGAGAAAATCGACCCAAACCCTTGGCTACTCTCTGGCCGTAATGAAGGCATACTGCTCGCGTTCGACCTGCCCGATGATTTCCTAGACAAGTTCACATTCTCCATTCCAATGTACGACGAGTCTCGAGAGCGAGAGGAGGACGTTGCCGAAGAAAATGTATTGGTCCTTGAGCTGCTGAAGGTTGAGTTGTTACCAAAGATTGAACTCCGCTTCATCTGTTCCGTGTAAGCACGTATCCTTTCCGGCGAAGGTGGTCCATCGATCGCACGCTCGAGTGATTCTGGACTTATGGGCGTGTCTTGGAAAGGTGAGATGATGCTTTTAGGTGATTTCCTGTTGACAGGTGATCCAGTATATGAGTTGGGATGGCTCGCCTTCCCTGAACCAAAACCAAACATATCGATAGTTGATAGATTGCAGGAATTAATGAGTAGGCCAGAGCTGGTAGTGGTGGGGATATATGTTTGATGATTGAGGGCTCCGCAAGTACGCAGCAGGGGACCCTGACCCAATATGCGGAAAAATTTGATGGATGATTTTGACGTGTAGGCTCATAGGGTACCACAAAACCTAGCTTGTATCTGACAGGCAGTGACAGCCGTTTTCGAAGACCTACAGCCGCAGCACTTTTCATGAAACTGGGGGATCGCCCTTCCAGTCGCGATGAGGGTACAACGGTGGATCGTCTATGTCCGGAAACGGTCTCGGGTGGAGGGGTCCTGAGCAGTTTAAATTAACTATACTGTTTGAATTATAACAAGGATGCGCGCAAGTGAAGACAAGATGAGAAGAGAAGAGGAAACCAGAAGGGTTGGTAGTGATATATCAAGGTTGGTATGCCGCAGAAGGTCAGAGAGTATGGTCCTATACTGCATGCCAACAGTTATGATAGAGTGAAGGACAAGCCAAGAACAGAGCTCAAAAATTAATAACCATTGGTTTCAATCTGAAACCCATGGAGAAAGCGACGGTTCTTTGGAGGGGTGAACAATGGACTGGAATTTACTGACTGTGCTCGAGGGACTATCTCCTGTACAATGCATATGCAAACGGACGCAGGAACCCAATCGTGTGCGGAATACTCTGCTGGTCCTGGCAAAACGCAAGATACTCTAACGAGAGAGAGAGGAGATTGGAGGATATTTTCCGAGGATGACAGAACCAGCTGGCAACCGGCGAGGTTAAGGATGGATGGAGTGATACAGAAGAGATCAAGATGGAGTGTGAGGTCTGAATGTACTCGTCGATGGGGGACGAATTAAAGGAGGACTTTTTGTTCAGCGCATTGATGGCAACATGTCCTGTGCACGCAAATGTTCCCAGCACTGGCGTTGGGGTTGACATTTATTCTGCTCCACGCAGCCAATCTCTCAGCACCCAGAGGCTTGGAATCGCCTTCCCTGCTGGAGGTCTCCTGCAGGAAGGCGAGGGAAGAAGAAGGCTAGGGAAGAAGCCCTGGGGGGCCGGGGTCCCTGAGGAACATGGTGCGGGTGATGGAGTGGGCACCAACTCCACCACCTCCACCGAATCACGCCCCTGTCCTGACCGTTGCGGCGTTGAGCACATTTGGCAAAGCACGAAACTTGCAGCATGGTCCAGACGGCGACCTTGGCGTCGATGTGAGGTGTTGGGGAAAAACGCGAATCAAAAAAGTAGATCAAGCAGGCCACTTGGTTGGTCAAGTTCTCCAAAGGGGAAAGTCAAGATGCCGCTATTCCTTCAACGCGAGCGTGAAATGATTCAAGGTCCACCATGATGGAGTCGGACGGTGGTGATCTCCAGGAACGATTCCTCCCAGAATCCTTGAGAGCGGACCCCCGGCCCTTTCGCAAGAGCTGTCCTGGACCTGGTCGAGGTCTTCTGTGCTCGTCGTCGTCGGCGTCGGCGTCGTTGTTGACGTACGTCAACGAGAAAAAGGTACGGAGCGCAGCAGCTTCCATCCACGGCCAAGGCAGGAAGCCGCCCACAAGTCCCGATGCCCCGTCGGAAGGTGGCACTGAGACCGAGAGATAACGGCTGAATCCATGCCTTTTCGTTGCTCGCAGACGATTCCCTGGACGGGTTGGACTTCTCGTATGTGTGCGCAGGAGGAGATGATGGAGACATTGCGACCGGTTCGTCGCAGTCATGGTCATGCAGGGCAGACGCAAAAAAGGGACAGAAGATGGTTTCCTCGTGGTGCCTGCGAGCCTGTGAGTCTGCGAAGCCTAGAAGACTGGTGAGATGCGACTCTCCAGAGTGCCTGCAGCTCCTGGCGGTGTGCTGAAGACGAAAACCTCCCACCGTGGCGGTTCAGTGCATCTTAAGCGCGACGCCCCTGAATCTTGCGTGGGAATGTCCGGGTCCTTCTCAGCATTCTTCCTCCCATCTTCGAGAAGCTTTTCTAGGTGGCCGATATGCGACCGTTCAATCTTAGTGCTACGGTAAGTCAATCCATCGGCTGTCACCATCAATCATCAGAGAGTTCCGATGATACTGGAGCTGGAGCTGCATCTCCAGAGGTCATGCCAGCCGCCTCTTCCAACGCGCACCAAGTCTGGGGTAATGATGGATCCTCGCACGACCATCTCGCAACGTGAAGAGTTTTCAGGTCGCAATAACATAAGCTCCTGCAGACTTGGGACCTGGCTACCCATCGCCAGCCAAATTCTGGATGCGAGAAGGTAGGGCGAGAGGACCAGGGATCGGATGCCCTCCGCAGGCACAGCAGAACGGAGGAGCTTGGGTACATGTGCGCGTCTCGCTGAGGAGAATGGTAATGCACAGATCGGACTTGCTTTATGCCTTGGATGAATCCGAACGGTCCAACTAGGAGAGCAGATCAACGTGTCGAGGGACGGACCGACGTCGACCACGACTCTTCTGAATGTACGCTCCGAAGCAGTCCGAGAATGTTTGAGAGACAAGTGGACGCCGACTGTCGCGCCATGTGAAAGCTGGCCAGATCCACATTTCCTTCACGTTCAGAAGGGGTCCCATCGGGCTTCAAGGAGGACAAGGAAGACCCTGGAGCTCTCCTTGGACCTGCACGATGATGCCCTCTCCTCCTGCTTTGAGAAATTAGCAGCCTCAAGCAGTCGTTACCTTCTTCCCAATTCGTGCATTGCTGCTGACACGAGAGGCGCCTATCGTCCCTGTGCTTCTTGGAGAAGGTGAAGCATTCGTAAAGCAACAACTGACTTGCCATGGATCGAAAGAGGCAAGCAAACCATCTGTCCCATGCCGATAGCAGCGGCGGTGATAAGGCGCTTCGCAAGACTCGTCCGGAGCCAAAACAGGGCGCCGCGACGATGGCTCGGTAGGAAACGACGAGAGGGCAGACTGATTATTGCCGTGACCTTGAGACTTATCACTATAACCTTGAGATATATCATAGATTCACAGGGAAACCCGCAGGCGCGGCTCGGCAAAATCTGTTGTTGATGGAGGAAAACGACGACGCAGGAGCAGGAAAAGAGATTTTAAGCGACATCTAGAAATGGCCGCATCAAGCAATTCTGAAGCTCGCTCTCGACAACCTCTGTTCATGCATCGTCAATATGCTCATCTCGAGACCCTTTTATTCCCCGACGTCTATCCTGAGCTTCGAGAATCTCATGACGACCGCTGATCCCCTCCACCGGTCCCACTTGAGTGGAAGATGCCATCCGGCGCCGTCGAAACTCCAAACGCCTACTGCTTCAGCGAAGATGCAGTGCTGTACCGCACGCCGCCGTCAGCCCTGACCTATATCATATCACGACCCACAGCCCTAGGAACAGCCTCATCCGAATCATGATTATCACAACCCGTGCTAAACTTCAAGACACGAGATCCATGCCCTTGCTGCACGGCTCTTCACTTCTGTTCCTCCTATTAAGATCATCGCTGACAGCTCACAAAACCTCCGTACTTCGTTTTGGAAACTCTCAGCCGCATGGATTTCTCCTTCCAGCATGGATTTCCCTACTGGGTTGGAATTGGTCCTCTTCTGACAGATGGGTTCTGGCTCCGACTCGTTGCTTCGTCGTCGGCCAGTATCAAAAGACGTAAAAAGACTCCTTGAAGTGCTTCTTCCGGCTATAGCTATTTTCGGCCTTTGCGCTTCTGCGCTTGTGCTGACGGATCTCCTGATCGTCATCGGAAATCTGCTCAGAAAAAGCGCGAGTTTTCCGGCTCAGACAGACCATGCGTTCTTACCTCAGCCTCTCCGAGTCGTTCACAAACCCATCTGACTCTCCGAAGAACATCCAGCGCCCTCCTCAGACCGGAACATGCCCCTCTGCCTCCCCTATCACAGTCACATCCAGCCACACCGCCACAAGACACAAGCGCACGCGGCATTTGCGACCTCGACCAAGCAAATCCTAAGCGAATATGCAGAATCAGTGTGAGCACAACCCATCAACCACGGCTTCTCACTCTGCGTACATGAGCCTACTGCAACGAGATGTTCCTTTCTCACTGCAGGAAGAGAGTTATGCGTCCTACGTAAGGACCTTCACGTTCCATTCTGTTACTCAATCGAGAAAGTATCTGTCCCAGGAAGGCCAACGCCATGCCATGGCTGCGTGACTCGGGCCATTTACACGGGGGGAAATTCCCTCCCCCTCTTGAGACCTATCTGTGTGCTCGCCTTTTGCCATGATGTCGGGTTGAAAACACCCTAAATCGGGAGATGAAGAAAAGCTCTGTCCCTTCAGATCCAGTGCCGACCGAAATCTGCTCCGTCCGTTCCCTATGGCGAAAGGGGCTTCTCGAATCTCGATCCGAAATCGAGACGCCCGCTGGTCTAGAATGCAGAATGAAGCCATCTTCATCACCATCCAATTCCCATCCGCAATCTTACGGATCCCAAGCCAATCTCCCCTCTCCTTCCTTCTCCTTCCTCGAAACCCCCCAACCCCCGCGGGATGGCTTGCGTCGTCCCACTCTCGCCCTTCAGAATCAAATCGCGTTATTATTCCCAACGCGCTGGATAGGCTTGCATGGTCTCAATCAGAAAAAGCAGCTCCGCCAAGGCGAGGGCGCGAGGTTCCGTACCGCTGTCGTACAAAGAAAAATCCTAAGCCCAAACCCTCTACGCCGACCCCTCAAAAAGCAAACAGAAGCGGAAAAAAAAAAGGAGGACCCACTCCACACACGTTACGAGGAATCCTATCAGATCAGTCACATCCCGAGAATCGGGATCAGGAACAGAGAAGATGAAGAAGAAGCAACGTTGATATACTTTCCAACATGCTGCCCATATATGCCACACAGTTATATACATATGCGATGCACGCCTACCTTAGGATGAACGGAGAATGGAAGGATCAACACGGGAGGAAAGGGTCACCTCATGGGCTGGACCGTCATTTGGTTGGTACCTGATCGGCCCTCGGAAAGCAGTCGATCTAGCTAGATTTCTAATCTTCATTTCCTCTTCGTTATGTGAGGAGATCCGATGGATCTGGATTCTGCAAGAAGCCTAGCTTGGATAATGTGATAGATAGGTAGTTTACATGTACAAACACAGCCCGAAGCAACCAATCACTCCGATTTGCCATTCCTCGCTCGCCCAATCCTAAACTGCTGTGATGCAAGAAAATGTGATTTCTGTCGTGGACGAGCAACAAGATGGGACCATGTCCCTGCCTGCCTTCGTCTCAAACGCGAAGAAAGGATTCTCCATGTCATTCAAATGATGAGAATATCGAGAATCGCTATGTCAAACACATGTTTTGGTCAGGTGTCAACCGGATGTAAGGGCTGGTTTCCTATTCATTGTCGCTGTCATCGGCGCCGGCCATTGGCGTGTCTGCATCTCCAGTGGCCGTAGGTGGACTGTCTTGCGTGGCAGGGATATCCTCATCTTCGTCATCCGAAGCAATCCTTGCTCTGCGACTCTTGCGCTGGATTACAGGAGCTGCTGCTTCCTCATCATCACTTCCTGCATCAATGTCCATATTTGACTTTGGTTCTTCGTCGCCAAAGTCGTCGTTATCCATGGCTGCTTCTGCTGCACCATCATCGCCTTCGCTGTCAGAATCGACCACGATCTCGCTACTCTTGTATTTGCTGGCCTTTTCTGCCTTCTTCGCAAGTCTGCGCTTCTTCTTTGGTTTTTCTTCGTCATCTCCACTGCGTGCCCGCCGTCTAGGTTCAGTGCCACTCTCATCATCATCGGTAATGCCATCGTCATTCTTCTTCTTGCGCTTCCCGCCTGCGCCAACAGCCCGTGGCTTCTTCTTTCTCTTTACTCTCTCCCCAGTCTCACTATCCGTAGTCATTTCTGCAGCCTCTCTAGCCCTCGTCTCTTCAGCTCTAGCGTCGGCTAAGATTCGATCTTGCTCGGCGATATCATGTCTCTCCTTTGCGATTTTTAATTTTCTCTCCCTCTCGGCTTCCTCGGCCGCCAACCTGGTCTCCTCTCTTCTCTTTAGCTCGGCTTCTCTAGCTTGTTTAGCTGCTTGGAGTTTCTCGGCATTCTTCTCCTCGTATTCTTTCTGGGATTGTACGCAACGTTCCAACTGACGACGCATGGTATTTCTTGCCATGTTAGCACGTTGCTCAACATCATGTTTAGGATACGGTGTCTGGGGATGCTGGGCGATGGCATCAAGGGATTTAATAGCTTCTTCCAGGCCCGCAGCAGCAGCCTCAACTTCTACCAGAGTTCGTTGAGCTTCGGTAAGGTTATAGATGTTGGTAGCGAGTTGAATTTGCACAAAGGCTACATTGAACTTGAAGTGGATTTGTTCGGGTGCAATATCGAGAGCCTAAAATATCAGCATATAATCTAGAATGATGGAATCTGTATAAACACACCTTTTGAGAA
Organism: Arachnopeziza araneosa; assembly: GCA_003988855.1. Taxonomy (NCBI): domain Eukaryota; kingdom Fungi; phylum Ascomycota; class Leotiomycetes; order Helotiales; family Arachnopezizaceae; genus Arachnopeziza; species Arachnopeziza araneosa. The sequence continues at coordinate 214,967 of QYAI01000017.1, forward strand.
TAATCCAGAGCATTCTTGAAAGCCTGCAAATTCTTTTCCGTTTTGCCCTTTGATAGCCACGTTCGTCCCAGACACGCCAGAATCTGTGCATCATGCGCCCTATCCTTTGCCAATGCTGCCTCGTAGTGTTCAATGGCTTTAGAATATTGTCTCAACTCAGCAAATATGTGGCCAAGGTTTACATATACGCTGGGATCTCTGACTGTCTCTTTGACTTTGAGGAATACAGAAAGAGCATTCTTGAGATCCTTCTTGTCTTCCACAAGGGCGATAGCAATACCCTGGGCAGCATAGGCATTCTTTGGGTCCAGTTGTAAAGCTTTCTCAAAAAACTCGACTGCTCTACCGTACGCATTACTTCGCTTTTGCTTCTCCTGGTCTGTCTCCCGACGCATCTCACGAGCTCCGAGAAGATGCAAATTACCCATACCGATTAGAGCGTACCGATCATGCTTTTCGTAATTCATCAGAGTGTGCTTATAATGACGCATTTCTGGGTCTTCATGGAGATTTCCTGCCCGCTTCCGGGAGTGTGCCTTGCCGAGATACCAACCATATAAAGCACGAACTTCAAGATCAGCGGATGATTCTTGATAAAGCTTTGTGATGGCTTTTGGTCCGTCCTCTGAAGGATTTTGTCGAAGAGCTATGTATGCTAGTCGTGTTCTCGCATCAGTGTAGTCGCTATGCCGAGCTAGTAATCCTTCATACATGGTAGTTGCTTCATCGAGGAGGCCATTAGCTTCGTATGTCCTTCCAAGGTTGTAGCCGATAGTTGTTACTAAAGCGTCCCCATCCATGTCATCTTGCTTTTTATCAACCTTCATACAAGCGTTCAGTGCCGTTTGAAACATGTCCTTAGCCTGTTCGAATTTCTCAGCTTGATAATAGAAGCAACCCATATTGTTAAGTAACTGTGGTGGAAGAGCTTCTCGAAGGGTTTGTTTGAGTGTAGCTTCTTCCTCTGGATCTTGGGGTCGTTCATCATCAGGAATCTGGTCAAACTCAATTTGCTCAACCTGTTGTAAACATTGCAAACTTTTCTCCGGTGAGTCCGCCTCGTAGAGCCGTGCAAGGTTCAAAAGAACTGAGGCATCCGGAATGATGTTCTTCTTTGGATCTTTCCAAGCAGCTCGTACGTGCTCAAGGTATCCAACGGCCTTTTTGAACTCGGTCGTCTTGTCTTCTTTTATAGTACTCTGTTGACTCATAAAAACCTCTTCAGCATACAAAGTTCCGAGGAGAATCATTGCCTCGACGTTCTTTGACTGTTGGATAAGCTTCTCGAGCCGCAACTTCGCTTCACCAAAGTCATTTTTTAGCACGGACAGTTGAGCAACACCAAATTTTGCTGGAAGATAACCTCGATCTGCTCCACCTCTGGCTTCATCAGCTCTTCGATAATAGTCGGCTGCTCGCTCGTATTCTTCTTCGTAGTGTTCCTTACGGGCTAGTAAGTACCATCCATCACTAGCAATCGCATTTACGTCGGTGTACTGAATAGCTTTGTGAGCAAGTGTTTCGACATTTGTAAGAGACTTCCTCGAAAGAAAATATCCAGCAAAAGTAGCACACGTCAAAGGCAAATCTTTGTCAAGTTTGAACGCCTTCTGCGTGTACTCCGTCATAGCCTTCTTATATAGTTTGATGAACTCAGTGCTGTTCGTCGGTTGATGAGAACTTGCATCAAGATAAAATAAACCTAGCAGGATGTTCGCGACTTTGGAGTCCGGATTGATCTCCAAGGCTCGCTCCCAAGCTGCTTTTGCATCTGCTTTATATCCTAGCTGCCACAAACAACACCCAATGCCTAGTCTCGGGTCTGGGTCCACAAGATCTGGCATCTTATGCAGCACGTCTTGATATCCCTCTAAAGCCTCAGGGTATTTCCCTAAAGAAAACAATGCTCTCGATTTACCCATCAGAGCCATCATGTTTCTATTCTGAGAGACTCTCATAGCGTCTTCGAATGATTTCAATGATCCTCGAAGGATTTCAGCCTTCTCGGGATCGATTGCACCAGGAGCTGAGGATTTCGTAGGTGGTTGCAGAGAAGCTTTCAGTAATTGTAAGACACCGCGTGCCAAGAATAGAGGGGGGAATCCAGGGTTTATTCGCAAAGCTTCGTTTAATGTAGATGTCGAGAGTTGAAGATAGTATTCCTTCGTCTTTGCCTCAGAAGCGACAGCGCTCTCTGGAGCAACCCTAGGAGCCTCTCTACTCTTCCACAAATACATCCAACAAAGGCAGGTCAGCATACTGAGCTTCTCTTTCTGACCGCCCCTCATAGCTTGCCCTCCTTTCAAGAGCATCTCGATTGCATGATCGACTTTCTTCTGCTTGGCGTAAGCCAAAGAAACAGTCATCCAGTATGTCCTTGCAGCCCCTTCGTTCTCTAAAAGTGTGCACAACTCTGTTGGATCATCTAAAAGAACTTCGAGATCAATTTCGACAGCTTGGTCGTCATCTTCACCATGGACAGGAATATCAATCGCGGAAGGGATGTCGGAGAATCGTTTGCTTAGAACTCGATATCCAGGTGATATTGCATTGTAGCCATTCGTTCCGCCATTGGCGTGGCTGCCGTTAGCGACTGCTGCCATCTCTAAATTATGGAATTTGATTGTGAAGTTGAAGCTAGGAGTCGCAAGGTTCAGGTCGCAAGCGCGTCGATGCGCAGCGTGATGGAATGAGCAAAGTCGTGTTAAGTTGCCAAGTGAAACATCTGATTAGGCTCAAGAAAAAACTGGTTCAAAAAACCTCTAGGGGTGTGCAAGGACTTTTCGTCGGCTACCGGTATTCGAGGGGGTTAGTGAGGCTCTGACGAACAAAGAATATTTTGGGGCTGTCGGTTTCGCGGACCCAAGAAGCTAGCCTCATTTGGCTTGACAACACCACATCAGAAAAACGTGATCTCAAGTCCGCATCGAAACGAAAATAGACCTATCAAAACACCTTTGCTTGAGCGAGCCTTCCTATCAAATGAGTTAAAAGCTCAATATTATTCATGTCAAACTTTGAAAGATCAGTGACAACAACTGAATGATAAAGATTTACATCACCCGAGAATTTTGTTGCCTAATTCTTAACTTTGACACTCACTCCCGGAAATCACTTCCATAAAGGCAAGTCGCAAGAGGCACTCGCCATCAAAATAAAAGGGGAAAGCAAACAAACAAAATGTAGAAATTTAAAACTCGCATTATGGGTTGCTTAACTCTTTGATCAGCTCCTCCGAGCGGTAAGAGGGGCCTACAGGTTCTACAACGGAGCAAAAGCTTATGTCTCGTACATTTTATCGCTATCTATTACAATACAATCTAGAAAGTCTCGGCATGCATGTGTCCAGAGCGCGTGACACCTTGAGCACCATGGTCTCATCACTGTCCTCGCCAATATCAACTCCATACCCAGTTAAACACTCAAACCCAGGCCAATATGCAACGCCAAAACACCTCAGTATCACCTTAAATAAGGTCAATGTAGAATTCAATCATCATCATCACTAGCGACTCCGCTACTGCCTCCGTTCGCATGTTGACCATTAAACGTGATTTTCAACTTTGTAGCAGAAGAGGATGGCATAGGTGTTCCGGCTGCCGTGGAATTGCCATTACGGGATGAGTCGTCTTGGTCAGCTAGTTCTGGGTGGTCATTGAGCTCTTCCCGGACACGAGACTCTAAAGCAGTCTACATGAATTAGTAGAGAATCATGAAAGATATTTCAGAGACTTACTTCAATTGCGACAGCATCAGTATAAATCATGCTGCCATCTTCGTTGTACTGCTTTGCGTTTCGACACATCAGGGAGATATCGCTTTTCAGGTCGCTAAGACCAGAGTATTCCTCTTTCTTGATTTTCTTCTCAATCATCTTCATACATATTGGCTGGGCAATTACTACGTAGTAATCAACGAAATCCTTCTTTGATGGCAAAGCGACGAATGGTCCAATGATCAGACGTGCTCCAGCTTCTTCGTCGTCATCGTCCTCAGATGCACCAGAATCTGATTCGAGATTCATAATAGCATCATAGACGTTCCGCAAGCTGTTTTGAAGAGTTGCACGATGCTTAGGACTGATTCCAGCAGCAGGAGTGACTTTGCCACGACCAGTTGCAACGCGCTTTCGCTTCGCTGGCGGCTCATCATCCAGTTCTTCAGCCTTGCGTTTATCGGCCTTACCAACAACCTTGCGGTTATTACGGCCCTTTTTCGGCGTGGGCTCTGGTTCTTCGGTGCTTTCACGGCTCCCATTAGGAGAGTTCTCAATCGAACCAGGAATTTGGCCAGATCTCTTGAGACGATTTTGCTCCCGACGATCTTTCCGAGCCTGCTTGCGAGCAGCAGCGGCTTCAGGACTATCTTCATCATCGTCCACGGCATTGAGCCATTGCTCTTCGGTAAGGCCGTCGTCGTACTTGACCCGAGTACGCTCACGAGCTCCACGTCCTTGGACTACTTCTGGTTCGTCGGATATCGGATTTCCATCGGACATGTAGATTTCGGGAAGTTCGCTTTCTGCCATGAGACGAGGAACACGCTTGCTTCCAGCGGCTGTGCCGTAAACGGGGTCTTTAGCTCTCTGTGCGTCCATCTCTTGAAAGGTGACGAGCTCTGCGTCAGAACGGGCTAAAATCATGTTGAGATCCTCATCGTCCATCTCCTCTTGCTCTAGTGATTCCGCTGCCTCTGCGGTTTCCAGCATCACACGCAACATGGCATCACGGTCAGTTTCAGATGACTTGTTATCGAAACGACCAGCTTGAATGACTTTTCCATCCATGTCAAGCTTGAATTTCGCCCGCTCCAGAATCTTTTCTTCAACTGAATTTGAGCTGATGAGTCTGAGAATGCGGACTTCATTCTTCTGACCGATACGATGGGCTCGATCCTGGGCCTGTAAATCTTGATGAGGGTTCCAATCAGAATCATAGATAATAACAGTATCAGCAGTTTGCAAGTTCAAACCTAGACCACCCGCACGTGTAGAGAGTAAGAACATGAAATATGGTGAGTTGGGGGCATTGAACTCGCGAAGGAGGTCCGATCGATCATCAGATTTGGTTGTACCGTCCAATCGCAAGAATTGTATACCACGATAACGTAGGAAATCCTCCATGATATCCATGATTGCCGTCATTTGGAAGAACATAAGGACACGATGACCGGTTCTCTGGTATTTAGGTAGAACTCGGTCAAGTAGCTCAAATTTTCCTGCAGTTCTCCATAACAAATCATTGCTAGTATTCAGTGGATTCATCTGGTTTTCAACTTCGTCGAATACAAATGGATGATTGCAAAGCTTTCGTAGCTGCATAATCATGTTGCTGAGACCACGGGCGCCAGTTTTTCCACCTTTACCATCACTGACGACAAGTTTGTTGTGAGTGACCATCTGCTTATAGAGCCGGGCTTGCAGCGAGGAGAATTTGCATTTGATGACTTTTTCGGTTTTATCGGGCAAATCCTTCTCGACATCCTTTTTAAGACGACGAAGCAAGAATGGTCGAAGCACCTTATGAAGGCGGCGAATGACAAGAATTTGTTCTTCTTCAGTCAGCTCCATCTTATCTTGACCTCCGGTATTCGCAAATGGTGTATTGAACCACTCGTCGAACGATTTTACAGACTTGAAGATGGTAGGTAGAACGAAGTTGAGTAGAGCCCACAGCTCGGGTAGGTTGTTTTGTAAAGGTGTACCGGTGAGAATGAGGCGGTAACGGGTCGAGTAGTACTGGGTAAGTGTTGCGCTAAGCTTCGACGAGGAATTTTTCATACGATGGCCTTCGTCAATAATCATATGAATCCATTTGATCTTACTCAACACCGGCCTATCCTTGATAATGTACTCGTATGTGGTTAAGAGAACTTGGAATTGACCGTACCGAAGCTGCTGCTGCTGCTGCTTTCGAGCGTTTGGAGGACCCTTGTAAACAACTTTTGTTACTCCTGGTGCCCACTTCTCGAACTCTAGATTCCAGTTGGTGAGGGTACTGAGAGGAACAATAACCAAGAACGGCCCGTTCTGCTTTTTTCTTTCAATCAAATAAGTGATCAAACTGATTGTTTGAATAGTTTTGCCAAGACCCATCTCATCAGCTAAGATACCATTCAAATTGTTGTTGTAAAGCGATATCATCCACTGCAGGCCCTTCAATTGATACTCTTTAAGTGTACCACCAACCAGAATCGTAGGCTGTGCAGAAACCTCTTCTTTGATACGATGTGCGACAGCGTAGTAATCGATTTTCCGTGTATCACGCTCTTCTTCTTCATCATCATCGGAATCATCATCCACGAAATCATCGGTGTTGTCACCGTATCGTTCTGCAGCCTTGCGTTGTTGCTCCTTAACTGACGCAGCAAGTTGGGACAAGAACCCATCAGTCTGTCGCAGAAGATGCGTAATACGAGTATCCTTTGCTTGGTCCAACAATTTCAGGTATGCCTCTTCATCGTTGGACTTCAATGCTTGAAGACGTTGCTTCGCGGTACGCTCGATTCTCTTCTGTTCTTCCTTCTCAATGTTCTGATGTTGACCAACTATCATCCGGCCGAACTTCGACATCTTGTTTCGCTGAGTATCTCCAGCTATGTGGACTTCTCTTGCGTGATTAACGACTGTCTGGATGTAATCGCTATGCTTCTTCTTCTCACGAGTTTCCCGAGCATCGCGTTGCTGCTTCTCAAGCTTTTCAGTGATGCGTGCTTCGCGTAGAGATTGCTTCTTCATTCGTCGATAGTGGCTGCGATTAGCTGTCATGGCGAGATTGTCATACTGAATCATTTGACGTCCAACTTTCTCTCGCAGCATCTTTTGTTTCTGATACAACCCTAGCATCTTCATCTCGATCAAAGCCTTACGCTTCAACGAATCCTCTGGAGTCAGATCCTCATTTCGCACGTCGATATGAGCAAGAGTGGCGGGAAGTGACCTCAACTCATGCAATCTAGCTTGCATACGATTGAAAATAATATTTTCCCGCTCTCCGCGAAGTTTCTCAATATCGACGCCGGAAGGCATCGTACTTGGTATCATTGGTCGTGATTCTCGCTTCTTGTGAGTAGAATAACTAATCTTCTTCGATAGACCCGCGTGCGGTGGCTTGAAGCCAGTATACTCGTGCTGCTTCTTAACGACATCTTTAACGCCTGCAGAAACATCTTTTGTTGGCTCTTCAGCCTTTTGGGATGGAACATCAGCTGTAAGATCTTGGGAAGGCTTCTTCTGTTGAGATGCAAATATCTGTTGTTGCGTTTGCAATGGTATTCCCATATTCTTGGACAAGCACTTGAAAGCATAGATTTGGTGTTTGAGTATACCCAGTTGCTCCGCTGTGAAGTATCCACCACTCGACGCTGCTGTTCGTTGAACAGCGCCCTTTGGTACAGCCGTATTCGAAGCAGGAGCAGGAATGGCAGATGGAGCTAATGAGGTTGACGCAGGAGTTTGTGCAGCAGGTTGTGGGGTTGGGGCAGCAGGACGGGCTCCATTGACACCATTCATCGTAGCATTTGTCGAGTTCTGTTGTTGGTTAAGCATTGCTTGTTTCTGCTGCTGGACCTGAAAAGCTGCTCGCTGTTGCAAGTAGAGGCGTTGCCGGTGCATATCCTGCATTTGCTGATGAACTTTTTGGAATTCGGGATCTTTATCTGAGGCACCGTTCGCTTTCAGCTGCTTGTATTTCTATTTCAAGTCAGTTCATATTCAAGCAATGGCTTGTTGAGTTGATATAGTTGAAGCAGATATCTACTTACTTCTGAAAGCTCCTTAAACTGCTCACTAAATGAAGTGGCAGAACCAGGCTGCTGAACAGCAGGGGCGGTCTGAACAGAAGCCATATTTGAAAGATCAAATTAGTAGTCGCAGATAATAGACTATTGTGGTTGGGAACTGCGCATAACAGGAGCCAGCCTTGCGCATCAGGTTTGATGTCACAAAAGGACTTTGATGGCAGAACGAATGTATGTGGCCAGGGGCCCACGACCAGGCAATCGTCGAAGGTGACCTGCGGGGTTCAAGTCGAAGTTGTCGCGAGTTCAAAGTTCAGAGCGCGTCTAGTGTTGATGCTGGACAACTTTTTAGAGATGCAGGACGCTTGGCGCGATGTCCCTTTCCTCGTCGTCGATGGATGGCTGAAATGTTTGCCGCTGATCGCGGACTGGTGTGAGGCGCAAAAGGACCCTAAATTAAGGGTATGCGACAAGTAGGCGCGTCGAATGCGACGTGTTGAGAGATGCGGTGTTCTGCCACTGGGTCTAGGGGGAGGGGATTGGCGACGCAGGCGGTTCTCGTCGCGGTGCTGGTGGAAGGAGATTGTGAATAAGATGTCGGTTCAGCTTACAGACGGAAAAAGAGCTAACACTAGAAGTGGTTAGCGTTATTAAGCGAGTTGCAGCCTGAGTCAGCATCACGTGCACCTCATCCTCCTCAATCCAATGCTGTGGAGGTCAATAGTACCATTAAATCAGTTACTGAGGTACAAAATAGATTTTGTAGAGGCCAGGATAGCCTAGTTATCTCTTTTTTTCAAGGTAAGATTCAGACATAGACTGTGCCGCCACGCTTTATACAAAGTCTTTGATTTTGTATTTTTCACTACATCGAGCTAAGTTTAGATAGGGGTGCAATTCGTTGGTTCTCGTATACCTGAAGCTGGCTTGAAGAGCAATGCAACTTTTACAATGTTCACCGATAGCTCATATAGAGCATCTTCAGATTATAGTCTCAAGCCCTCCTCGTCGATCTCCACAGCTCGGTACCACCTTATTTTCTTCATCACCGGAAACCCAGGTTTGATAGCTTACTACAACACGTTTCTTTCGACGCTTCATGCTTTGCTATCGGAATCGTTCACAAACTCGGATGTGTTCCATATTTATGGACAATCATTAGCTGGTTTCTCCAACGACCTTGCCGACCGCCGAATCCCATACAGTCTCGAGGAACAAATTGATATCGTGCTCTCGACACTCAAATGTCAGCAATTCCAAAACAAGCCATACCAAAGCGTTATTCTCATTGGTCATTCGGTCGGCTCTTACATTCTTCTCGAGTGTATCTCTCGACTTCAAAAATCACCCACACCCGCGCCAAACGTCCGCGCCGGAATTCTCCTCTTTCCAACTGTCACCCATCTTTCTGCTTCAGACAGTGGAGTCAAGCTCACAGCTTTACTTCGTATACCAAATTTTCCTCTCTACGCAAGCCGTGTAGCAGTTACTCTATTGTGGCCCTTGCCAAAAAGCACGCTGAATTGGCTTGTTAGAACAGTCACAGGTATGCCAAAGGATGCTGCTGAGGTCACGACTAGGTTTTTGAAGAATGACAGAGCAATTTGGCAAGCACTGTAAGTAGAAACTTCTCACATTCTAATCAGAATTGGCTGACCAAAGCCAGGCATCTTGCAAAAGATGAAATAGAGACGATTACGGAAGATAGGTGGGACTCCGACATTTGGGGCATTGAATATGAAGACCCGGATCATTTAGCTTCCATTCCAAAACTTATTTTCTACTTTGGTGAGCATGATCACTGGGTAGCCAATCACACTCGTGATGCCCTGATTGCCGCGAGAGGAAGACGGAACGACGATGGTAGGAACTCTAAGCCAATAATGATGATCGATGAGAATAAGGTGGATCATGGTTTCTGTATTCGTAAGTCGGAAATTTGAATTTGCTGATTGAAACTAAGATATATCAGGACACAGTGAGCGCATCGCTGAAAAATGTAAAATGTGGATTGAAGATGTCATGGCAGCTGAGTAGAAATACAACCAAAATAGCTCAATATCCGAGTGTCTGTATCATATGTTCTTAGATTTTCTTCAACTTCAACTGCCTACAATACTCAGGACTGTCCTTGGCTGTTGTTTCGCTCTTTGCGAGGCGTTCCGCATGTAAGTGAGCAACTATTTACTTGCCATGGAAGTATCCATAAGTGAGTATTTAAAAACGATTTCAACTCGAACAATCGCCTTCAAGATTGAAATAATGAATTCATTTTACATAACAGAAGCAAACAAAAAAGTTCGGCTCGATGTTGAGTGCCTACACCTGCTGTTGTCGATGCCTCAATTCCGGTCGCAATTGAGAGGTTGCTGAAGTTGTTGGGCTTTTATGGTCTATTGGACTACGATAGGACTACGGTTGGTGCGAAAACGTTTATTTACTATAGGGCTGGCGAAATTAGTGTTTATTTGAAATTTATTTTGTTGATGTTGAAGAGTCACCTGAAATAAGGTATTTTGTATTGACAGTATATGCTTGTTTGATTCTGTCTGTGAGCGGAAGAAATAGCTATAAATTGGCTTTAACCTCGTTGAAAAGAAACCAAGGCCTTATTAACATCATTCTCAGTCAGCTGCTTGTGTCAGTTCTCAGAGCTTTAGCTCTCTTGGTAGACATTATTTATACAAGCTCGGATTATTTTTCACAAAGGACTCTATAGCTAGGTTGAAGATATACACACAATAATAAGTCCACAGCCACAAAAATAGGTCGTCGACCAATTACCAGTACTACGGTATTTAGAGGTTCACTTCAAGGTCTGCTCCATTCCTTTAGGATCATCAACCACAAGTCTCAAAAAGAAGGAGCTGTGAGAAGAACATTAGCCATCAGCTACAGACTACATTACACTCCACAAACAGATGTGTCCCAAAACGAACAATATATATCAAAGCCACAACGCGATCCCTCCATACATCTAGAACTCCATAACACCCAATATCCATGGTATAGTATATGCCAGCCCATTAAGCAACTTCCCAAAACAACAGTTGTTCTTCAACTTAAGCACCGAAAGTACAACATGACGAGCACCTATGACCTAGATTGTATAAGCATCGAGATAGACTGTGCAGGGATAACTGACTAGAGCCTGCAAGTCATCTCCTCGTAGAGGTCAATCGGATCATCAAATCCGAAAAAGACGTTCAAGTCTACTCCAGGTCGGAATGCTGGATGCTCCTGGGAGTAATGAGGTGTGCCCCACGTCATGCTCGATGGGGCTTGGGCATCCGAGTGGAGCCAGTGAAGTGGAGCTTGCCTTTGTTGCTCGGTGAGAGGGGTCTCAGTCACAGGTTGGTGAGCTGGCACGGCCGGAGGAGGTTGGGCGAGAGGGCCAGAAATAGCGAATATAGGACCGTTTTGGCCAGAGAGAGGAGCTTCAACTAGAATTTGGTGACCGTCTTGCCAGTCGACAATCTCCTGCTCAGACACTGGAACACCGAAGAGTCAGCATTTCCTTTCAGAGCGTGTATTAGGAGTGAGGAGGATCGAATACCGCCAGATGCGGTTGTCTTGAGAGTGCATCACTTGAAAGACTCTGTCTCAGGGGCAAATATAACAAAGGATTAACAGAGCCCGGGGATGCTTACTCCAAGGTGGCCAACGGCTCATTACTGTAAAGTACTGGCCAGCGTCTGCGGTTCTCTCTCTTACCTGGCGATTAAACTCTGAATTTTGGCCCTTTTTAGGACCTCTTTTTCCAGGAGCTTTGGGTGCTGGCAAGCCTGACGCCGACTGGCGTGGTAGTGAGTCCATTTTAAAGCTTAATGTGCAGATGGCAGGAGATTCTGCTCGAGTTCCCTATATTTTGAAAGGTCTAATCCGTTTGAGGTTTCTAGTCAGCTGAAAGTCCAAGATCGAGGGTGATAATAAATTCTGCTGGTATTTGAGGATCTTAGTGTTGGGAGGAGAAGTACTAATACCGCCATGGGATATCATATAGCCCCAGTTTTTCCAGGCTATAGATATTAGCAACGTCACCCATCTGGCCGGCATTGAAGAATCTGAACTGGATTTTTTGGCGGGACAAAATAAAGTCTAAAATCGTGGTCGAAAGCCGTGCCTTTTTGTCCGCGCGAGTTCCTTGCTCATAGGGGCTCGCTAGTAAGCGAGAATTGCCTCTTTAGGACGTAACTAGCAATTGGAATGACGAATGAATAATCATGTATTTGGATATACCTCGTTGATGAGTCAAAGCTAGGATGGGAATAGTTTTATGTTAGGGCTAAGAAGTATTCCAAAAGACCTTCGGCCGCATACAAAGAAGTACCCTCTCACTATCAGATTTTCTGCATTCTTCAAGTAAATACACCATCTCTACGCCATCAAGCATATCAGTTCCTTTCCCAACCTCCGAGAACATAGGATAAGCCTCTCGGCTAATCGAAATCACGACCAGATCAATAAATATTGTGTCCACTCCTACTACATCGGAAGTTCGTCTTCACCACTCAACGAAACTCAAAATTCTCTTCGAAATGTCTTACCTAGAAATATTGAAGAGACCAGGTTTGGCGACGCGCGAGGAGCATCTCTTTCCCCGACAGTCTCCACAAGTTCAGCTTCCTCGCACCCAAAACTACACCTTGACATCGATCTCTTCTGTTGGTCTAACCTTGGTATCCGACCCTCTGCCCATCCCCTCTCCTGAGGACACAGCAACAAAACCAATCTACCCCAACCCTGAGACTTTCCGCTGCCAACCGCTTCGTGGAAGAAAAATCGCTGTCGCCATTCTCTACCCGTCGCGCAGAAAGCAACTCATCAGGTCCACTATCGCGCAACCCTTCTCCTTACATGTCAAAGTCACCCTGCCAGGTCCCCACAATTATCCAAAGATGACTCTCGATGCGGCAGTGTGGAGAAAAGTCATTAAGAAATGGCAGTTGGAAGATTTCCTGTCGTCCCTTCCATATGATCCTGCTCAATACGAGGAGATTATTGAGCTTGATCCAAAGTTAGTTGAAGAAGCTGCTAAAGAGATGACTGAGGAGGAGATCATGGCATTGGATACTTAAGAGATAGGCAAAGTAATAGAAAAGACAAGAGCGTGCCGCTTGGAATGAAGCTAAGTGGTGAGTAGAGTACCAGGATGGTGTGGCTCATTTGAGGCTCCTTATAAACGTTTGCTAACCTATACAAGCAAGCATTCGACCGACAGCACGTCATAGATATTATTGTTTTAACCTCTTTTCCTAGCAAAGCAGATAACGATATTTCAAGTCCGTCGGCTCTAAACCAGATTCCAAGACCTCTAAATTAAAACTGGTTGAAAATGCGAGCTACTTGGAGCATTTGAACTGAGCCGTATTCTCCTCGCAGTATCCACTGCACTCATAATATGGGATCACCTTGTGTTCTTCATCCGGCAAGACGGTCAATAAGTGCTTACAAATGTTGCGTTTCTGCTCTGGTATCGCATTTGCGGTAGTGTAACATCGAGGAAATCAATCCAGTACAACCATCGCACTCTGTACCTTCAATGACTGCGTATGAATCCAAAATAAACTCTCCAGTGGGCACAGCTTTTTCACCAGCCTCTCCAGCCTTCAAGCCAGCCTTATATTCTTCCCCGTCTCACATGTGGGCCATTCATGCATTCTATAACATGATCAATTGCCATCTCTTAAATGTGAGATCCAGTCCTCCATGGTCGCAATCTTCTTCATATGCTTGATCTCTGTGATTAAAGGTCTTTGTTGCGGAGAAGCGAGATGCCAAGGGTTTATATTTCGTCAACCAGTCACCTTACCAAAACATCCATCAGCCACGAACAATTGAACATGTCAGTACCGTAACTCTACATGTATAAAGTCCTGTCGTTTCCAATCGTCTGACGAAGAGCAATGCCCTCAACCCACCGAGCCCCCGCCTCCCGTCTTTTAGCTTTATTCGTACTGTTGGAAGTTTGAAGAGTTTTTGCTTGATGATATTCCTAATTATTCTATCTCTGTTAAAACCATGTCACTTTAGAGTCCTAGGGCACATGCTATGCATTTGATTTGAAGTTGGCTTAGATTTCATAGGTCTAATTGTGAGAAACGACAATGAGAGGCGATAGCTTACCTCCCAAGGTCCAAGACCCTCAAAATTAACCCTTACCTATCATTTGTTGAATCATGTTAGATTGGGAACTCTCAATCTATATTTTGATTCCAACTATCTTGTCCCTCAGACAAGGCATACGTTGTAGTCACGTGCATGGCCTCCAGTGCAACCCAGCGGGTAGCCATGCATTTCGTGTCTCGAGGCTTTCCGAGACCGCCGATATGGGCCATAGTTGTGGCTACGAATGCCGGTTGGCCGCATACTGGGGACGGAGTGACTCTGAAATGTTGGTTCTGGGGAACCTCGAGGCATCATAGCCTAGTAGAGTCCTGTATTTCCTTCCACATGACCAGTATCTCCAGCAATCCTTCTCAAAAGCTCATGGTCGATGGCCGAGCATGTCTCATTAGTTTCCGTCTATTTTGAGAGTATGGTGGGCTGCAATGCACTCTAATTCGTTCTTGCTAAGTTCGTCAGCATCCGTCAGCTCGGTCTCGGCGTCGGTCTCCTCTTGCTCATCCCCCGTATCAAAGCAGCTCTCGATGTCTGACCCATCGCTGTCGGAGGAGGAAGGACTTGGTATTGGTTGTTGGCGACGACGCATATCGACTGGCTCAACTGAAGCCGACGACGGCGATGGCGATTAAAAGTAGAGACGTGAGGCCGAAGACGTCAAGGAGGAGCCTGCTGCCCAAGCAATGGCAGCGGGGGGGAGGAGAGAGGTAGAGCGAGGGAAAGTGATGATTGAGGAGGAGAGGTTTGGTGGAGAGAGGATGGAGAAGGGAGGGAGGGATGGACGAATAAATATGAGGGCTGCCATCTTCAGTCACGAGGGGATGGTGATGAAGGGGAGCCGTTTTCTGCTCCCCTCCATCCAAAAGTGTTGGACGAGAAGTGGTTATCTGGATGATGACTTGACCCCTCGCCTATTTTTGATGTTTCTGCAGCGAAAACAGCAGCCAACTTACCGTCTGGTCGTTAAATATAGAACGGGCGGAGACAAGCTCGAAGTCTGGCAGGCATTGTTATATAAGATCCCTCATGATCTTGAATCAACCTGGCTGATGATGCCTCCTGTCGCAGACCCGCCAGCGACGGTCTGGATCTTCGCTATGAGTTCGAACTTGTTAAGAGGATCCTTCACTTGGTAGTGCTGTAGGAGATCAGCCATCACAGGTCTTTCGGTGATGTGAGTTGGCAATCACGTGGTCATAGCTGATTTGATCACTTAACGAGGGAGATCGAGCGGACATTCCCCGCACACCGCTCAGAAAGCAACACCTTCCCGGACACCGCCTCTTCACCCAACGCGGACTCTGAACATCCAGCTCATCCAATCTTGTATAAATTGAACCATTTTCGTACGATACTAATTGAAGAACCAGCAGCGTCGGAACTAGGACCGTGCTAGGTGAAATAGGAAGCAGATAGTTTGGTACCAAGCTGGCGTATGCACCGCACCTGCTACCGCGGGGAGGGCTGAATCACCAACATGCCTGTGAGTAAGCTAGTCGAGGAACGCAGCCTACCTCTATAAAACCAATAGCTGACTGCACCTCTTTGCCTGTGTAGGGAGTGAGTGAACCCGGCCAGAGTAGAGTTCGAGGGCAGAGTGATAACTGACCACGTCTTCTTAACGGCTACAGAGAGTAAGGAACCGCCTAGAGCAGAATCTGCTTATTCAATAGCTGACCGCGTGTTTATGATGATTGCAGTTCGTAAGTGAACACGGTTACGGCGGACAATGTTATCTTGGTGACTGACGGTGTCTTCTTGACGGTTGCAGAAAGTTAGTAACCCTGTGGAAATGTGTGTCTCTTTGTTTAATAGATCACTAACCATGTGTCGTTGGCCGCTGTAGATTGTAAGTCAATCGTGTTTAGCAGAACAGGCTGAATTAACAACTGACGGCGTTGTTTTCATGGTTGTAGAAGGTAGGTGAACCTTGCCAGAGCAGAGCATGCCGAATTGACAACTGACGGTGTTATTTTCACGGCTGTAGTTTGTAAGTGAACTCTACTAGAGCAGGGCATGCCGAATTGATAACTGACGACATTGTTTTTATGGTTATAGGGGGTAAGTGAACTTTGTCAGAGTAGAGTATGCCGAATTGATAACTGATGGCATTGTTTTTAATGGTTGTAGTTTGTAAGTGAACTTTACTAGAGCAGAGCATACCGAATTGATAACTGACAGCATTGTTTTTATAGTGGGTAGGTGAACCTTGCTAGAGTAGAGCATGCCGAATTGATAACTGACGCTATTTTATGGTTATAGGATGTAAGTGAACCATGCTAGAGCAGAGTATACAGAATTGATAACTGATGGCATTGTTTTCATGGTTATAGGAGGTAAGTGAACCTTGCTAGAGTAGAGTATGCCGAATTAATAACTGACGGCATTGTTTTCATGGTTATAGAAGGTAAGTGAACTCTGCTAGAATAGAGCATGCCGAATTGATAACTGACGGCATTGTTTTTATGGTTGTAGAAAGTAGGTAAACCTTGCTAGAGCAGAGCATGCTGAATTGATAACTAACGGCATTGTTTTCATGGCTATAGGTTGTAAGTGAACTTTATTAGAGTAAAGCATGCCGAATTAATAACTAACGGCATTGTTTTTATGGTTGTAGAAGGTAGACGAACCCTGCTAAAGTAGAGTATGCCGAATTGATAACTGACGGCATTGTTTTTATGGTTATAGGCTGTAAGTAAAGTCTGCTAAAGTAGAGTACGCAGAATTGATAACTAACGGCATTGTTTTTATGGTTGTAGGTTGTAAGTGACTCTGCTAGATAGAGTAGGGCATGCCGAATTAATAACTGACGGCATTGTTTTCATGGTTATAGTGGGTAAGTGAACTCTACTAGAGCAGAGTATGCCGAATTAACAACTAACGGCATTGTTTTTATGGTTATAGGGAGTAAGTGAACCTTGCTAGAGTAGAGCATGCCAAATTGATAACTGACGGCATTATTTTCATTGTTATAGAAAGTAAGTGAACCTTGCTAGAGTGGAGTACGCTAAATTGATAACTAACGATTGTAGGATGTAAGTAAACCTGGCTAGAGTAGAGTGAGTATGCCGAATTGACAACTGACGGTGTTATTTTCACGGCTGTAGTTTGTAAGTGAACTCTGCCAGAATATAGCATGCCGAATTGATAACTGACGGCATTATTTTCATGGTTATAGGGAGTAAGTGAACTCTGCCAAAGTAGAGCATGCTGAATTGATAACTGACGGCATTATTTTCATTGTTATAGAGAGTAAGTGAATCTTGCTAGAGGATAGTATGCTAAATTGATAACTGACGGCATTATTTTCTTTGTTGTAGAGAGTAAGTGAAACTTGCTAGAGTGAAGTAAGTATGCCGAATTAACAACTGACGGTGTTATTTTCACGGCTGTAGTTTGTAAGTAAACCTTGCCAGAATAGAGCATGCCGAATTAATAACTGACGGCATTATTTTCATGGTCATAGGGAGTAAGTAAACCTTGCTAGAGTGAAGTATGCTAAATTAATAACTGACGGCATTGTTTTTACGGCTGTAGGAAGTAAGTGAACTCTGCTAGAAGTATGCCGAATTAACAACTGACGGCATTATTTTCACGGCTGTAGTTTGTAAGTAAACCCTGCCAGAATAGGGCATGCCGAATTAATAACTGACGGTGCTGTTTTTATGGTTGTAGTGGGTAAGTGAACCTTGCTAGAGCAGAGCATGCCGAATTGATAACTGACGCTATTTTTATGGTTATAGGATGTAAGTAAACCTTACTAGAGTAAAGCATGCCGAATTAATAACTAACAAAATTGTTTTTACGGCTATAGGAAGTAAGTGAACTCTGCTAGAGTAGATGCCGAATTGACAACTGACGGCATTGTTTTCACGGCTGTAGGAAGTAAGTAAACCTTGCTAGAGCAGAATATACCGAATTAACAACTGACGGCATTATTTTTATTGTTGTAGAGAGTAAGTAAACCTTGCTAGAGTAGAGTATGCTAAATTTATAACTGACGACATTATTTTCACGGCTGTAGTTTGTAAGTAAACCTTGCTAGAACAAGGCATGCCGAATTAACAACTGACGGTGTTGTTTTCATGGTTGTAGTGGGTAAGTAAACCTTGCTAGAGCAGAGTATGCCGAATTGATAACTGACGGCATTATTTTCATTTTATAGAAAGTAAGTGAACCTTGCTAGAGTGGAGTATGCTAAATTGATAACTGACGATTGTAGGATGTAAGTAAACCTGGCTAGAATAGAGTATGTTGCACTAGCTGACCGTGCCATTTCGAGCAATGTAGGTAGTAAGTCAACTAGACCAGAAGGCGAAATATATCGTATTGTTGGATTCGCAGCTGATTCGCCTCTCTGTGATGGTTACAGCTTGTAAGTGAATGCGGCTGAGCTACAACATGTTACTTTGTTGAATTGACAGCTGATCGCGCCTTGGCGACTGCAGCAAGTAAGTAATCAGGCCGAAAGTTAAGCATGTCTCTTTGAATTGATGGCTGACCGCGTCTTCTCTACGGCTGCAGGAAGTAAGTGAACCTGGCTTAAGGTGGTATGTCTGCGTTGAGCTTATAGCTGACTACGCACCTCTTGATGGTTGCAGCGAGTAAGCCGACCTTACTAGAGAGAAGCAAGTCCCTTTATTCATTATTGACTAACAACATTGTTCTTTGTTCTCCTAGATTGTAAGCAAACTGGCTGTGATTATAGTCTTTCCTTCCAGAATTAATAGCTGACTACAGCTTCTTTACGCTGGTCAGAAAGTAAGCCAACTGCAATAGGAGAATTGTTAACAATGACTAATTCGGTCTTAATGGTCGCAGGCTGTAAGTGTACCTAAGTAGTGTGTTAATAGTCTTCTTAATAGCTAACTGAGTTTTATCGGTTGTAGGTTGTAGGTGCACTCTGCTTGAGTGAAGCATGTCTCTTTCTTGAATTCACTGCTGACTGCGCCTCTTTGACGGTGGTAGGAAGTAAGTGACTCGAGATTAAGTTTAGTGTTTATTAGATTAACAACTAACTCCTTTCCCCAACTGTTCCAGAATGTAAGTAACTCCAGCCAGAATAGGTATTCTTCCTCTGAGAATAAGCGCTGATTGTATTTTTTAAATGATTGTAGGGGGTAAGTGATCCGGCTACTGTGGTGTATACCATCCCCCTCCCCCCAAAGTTGATAGCTGACAGCGCCTGCTTGATGGCCATAGCTGGTGAGTATACCAGTCCAAATTAAAGCGTATCTTTTCAGCCAATAGCTAACCGCGCCTTTTGGGGGGCTGTAGGAAGTGAGTGAACCCGGCTATAATCAGCTAGCCTTTTCGCCGAATATGCAGCTAACCTTCTCTATTTGATAGTCGCACAGATTTGGGAACGCGCCTACGGAGGACGAGGAAATACCAGACTTCGCGACAAATTTCCTGAATGACGATGCTCATCGGTGCCTAATGCCCGAAATAACATCAAGACTATGTTCCTTATGCACCCATATCCCGATTACATGGCTACTCGAATCTCCAAGACACGGCTATACGCTCTTCGACAACTCTCAACAGCTCATAGAGTCTCAAAAGTCATGCGATCTTTGTAAATTGATACATCGATCTATCGAAAATCTCGATAACCATGGCGAGATCGAAATCAATATTGCAGTCACGCCGCAGTTCTTGGTAATCGAAGTGATAAAACCGTCCGGTTTCGATCACAGCTTATTAAGGTTGTGTACAGTTCCAGGTAAGTGAACGTGATATCTGCTAGTTTTTGTTTCATTTCGGAACAAATCAGGATCTTGTTATCTAATTGTAGGTAGGCCCTGAAGCCGTAAGCATGGCTATTGAAGCAGCATTTCCAATCCTACCCGAAACAGGGGGGAAGCTGCACTTCAACTTACTGCGCGAATGGCTTCGAGACTGCAATGAAACTCACAGTGACCACGGAACTGCTTGTAATGCAGACAACGTATTACCAACGAGGGTGCTCGATGTTGGAGATGTTGAAAATCGGAATCGGCTGCGTCTCCACCTTTCCGAAAAGAACGAAAAAGGAAGATACATTACCCTGTCTCATTGCTGGGGGGGGAGCCAGCCGGTTTCCACCACGTCAGCGAGTAGAGAAGCTCACTGCAAAGCAATAGAGTTTGACAAGCTACCGAAAACATTCCAAGATGCTGTCGTTGTTACTCGAGAGCTAGGTATACAGTTCCTCTGGATCGACTCGCTTTGTATAATTCAGGGCGAGGACCCGGAAGCTGTCGCCGATTGGAAACGTGAAGCCGGGAAAATGGAGACCGTGTATGCTTCAGCATACTGCACCATCGCCGCTTCCTCCGCCAAGAACTCTACCGAAGGCTTTCTCATCCCTCGGCCTGTTAAACAGGCTGTCAGACTTGCAAACAATATCTATGCCTGCGAAATTGGCCAAAATTTCGATCACGATGTAGAGAGTGCAGTACTGAACCAACGCGGCTGGGTCTTACAAGAGCGTGCCTTATCACCTCGGACAATCCATTTCACTACAACGCAAACGTACTGGGAGTGCGGGTCTGTGATACGCTGCGAAAACCTCATCCAGATGGCTAAGTAAGTGTTCTCGTTGCCTGCAGTTCATATCCTTTTGGGAGTTGTGAGGCTTCCTTGTCCGACGTTGCGGCTACCCCGTCTCTTTACACATCCCCATCCATTCGCGCAGATAAAAATTTAAATGTTCGTATATACTAACATGCTTTGCACGGCAAGACCTTTGAATCTGCTAAGCAGTTCCCGATTTCCAATGACCGTTTCGGGGTCTCCTTCCGGGGGCGCAGCCTCTGCTTTCGAGCGCATCTTTACCAGTTACTCGAAGCGCGACCTCACAAAACCGAAGGACAGACAATATGCCATTGCTGGACTTGAACACAGACTAACGGACCTCTACAAAACAGAAAGTACGTTTGGGATTGTACATTGCTGCCTTGGCAGAAGCCTTCTCTGGCAACGCTGCGGGAACGGGGAAAAGAAGATGAAGAAGATAGACGATCCTAGCGTTGAGATGATCCCATCATGGTCCTGGATGAAACACGAAGGGAAAATCCGTTATGGGGATATTCCCAAGGTTAACACTAGTTGGAATCGAGATATCAAACTCACCTCTACACGCGGTCCCAGTTTGAACGACCAAGAACGGCGTGTATTAGAGGTTCTATTAGTACGAAGCTTGCAAGGTTGTCACATTGAGCCCCGCCTAGACACGAACTGCGAAATCAAAGATGGGGAAGGTCGCCTGGTTGGCTGGATTAAATTTGACAACAAAGATGAGGTTGATCTTGGACGTGTGGGTTGCATCGTTATTGCGCAGCATAAACCCCATGGTTGGGCGGAATCTGGCCAAGATATTTGGAAAAGATTTATGGATATTTCTTGCCAGGAGAGTTTGAAACTGAGCAATCTTTCATTTGTCTTGGTCGTCACACCGGCAGCTCGCGAGGAAGGATATGAAGTTGAGGTGTGTCACAGGCTGGGTGTGGCCGTCATCCAAGGTGAATGCCTATCGTTTGGGGAACGATCAGAGACTGTGTGGGTGATTTAAGTTTTCTACTTTATAGACTAGTGATTTCACCTCGCGCTTCGCGAATCAGTAATCCTTGATAGCGAGAATGGCGATGTTGCTTCCGCTTCCCCTGTCCACTCCTCAGGCGTCTTTGGCCTCCACATCTAAAAAGGAAATAGAAACGGGCCAAATCCTGAAAGACAAGAGCTTATTCTCTCCAAACATCTCTATCATTACCAGTATCAACATTACCACCATCTCCTGAGCCATTCCCATCCCTCTTCCTGATGGTACCAACAAGTCCATACCCATCAAGCGCCAAACTATCTCAACCACCCCAGAGACGCTAGTCCAACATGCCTTCGACTTCTATCAAACGGCGCAAAGCCTCTACCCTCTCCATCCTCCTTCCTAATTCGCTCAGCCAACCTCCCGATATACCCTCCACGAGCCCCGTAGCTCGAGAAAGTTGGTCGACATGTCTTTGGTGGTCGTGAAGGTGCTGATACTTTGTTTGTTCGCTGTGAGATTCAGTCAGCGCGTCTTGATAAACCTGTGGGTTGTATACATTATGTTCAGAGGATGGATAGCATCTCCAGACACCTCGCATGAGGGATTCTTGGGAGCTTGTGTGTCACTGGGCCATTGGACGACAGTGTAGAGATGCAGTTACACGACATTCCGTTCGCCTAGTCACACAAATGATGAGACCGTCCACTCACCGCTTCCGATTGTCATCATTTCTTCTTGTAGACAATTGAATCAACACTATTATGAAAATTGTTGATACTATGCACTCCCGTTGTGTTCCCTGCGATCGATCTTTCGATAGCGAGGCAAGCCTAAAGCAGCACAAACGAACCTCACTCGCGCATGCGTTCAACTGTACGCCTTGCAACCGTCGCTTCGAGCGAAGAGACGCTACGACAGCACCTACGGAACTCGCCGGCGCACGCCTTCGACTGTAATGACTGTGATCGAGCTTTCGATAGCGAAGAGGCACTACAGCAGCACCAGCGGGACCCCGTATTCACCAACAGGATACGGAAACTCCTTTAGATGTCTTTTTCCGCTCTTTTCCAGCGTTCAATTATGACCCTTCTCTCCCCCGAGCTACTTCGTATGCCAACTTGCAAAGACAAGAAAGATGGCACCGCAATAGCGCCGCGTCAGACGATGCATGGAACAGATATCAAGACGCACTGCAAAGCGAACTGCACTTGTGGTATGGTGCAGAGAACGATTTGAGTGCGTGGCATGCGCTTTGCCGCGCAATTGGTATCGACCCGCTTCCGAAAACATGTGTACAATGCGAGGAGGTAGGAGATCGTACAACGAAATTCGAAGATTTATACTAACGCAAATAATAGGCTGCACGAAGGACGCACGTTAATATCGTTGATTTGATTGAATGGGGACGAAGCGGGAGTGAGGAAAAGGTTCGGACCTTCCGAGGAGACACGCAAGATATTTCGCAACACGTTCGACCAAGAAGGCGGCAATGTTGTCTTGAGACACCTGCTTCGAAAGATCTTTCGAGAGAGCTTATGAAGAGCTCGAGTCGGGATGCTGGGGATGTGGAAAGCGGTTCTGATGATGTGGGGATCAAGGGGGGTCCCAATGCGGCGAGTAAAGGTTAGTAGGGATCGTGACCGAGCCGCACATCTTGTCTCGCAGGACGAAGTTGTTTACGCTGGCGATCGTCTGGCGATAAAAGATGGCAGAATACAATTCTTCAGAATGCAGTAGAGTTGGCTGACATGTCTTCGGTAGTGGTGAGGTTTCCGGTGATCTACCTTGAGGGTGGTAGGCATGGTACGAGCTGGCCTAGCCGCCACTTAGCAGTATGCTTAAGGGCTTCTAGCATGCGAGTGTGGCAAATGCAAGACGATAGGTTCGATGCTGAATGCGAATTTGGATACAGGATCTGTCAAGATCTTGTTTGCGATCTTTGCAAGCACTAAAATCATTACTGTACTAAGCCAGATGTGGCGCACCAGGCACCACAGTACCACCAGCCACTCGTTGCCTTAGCGCCTAAGGCTTCATAATTGAAATTACAACGTAAATATCGCGGCGTTGTTTCGCACCAACCAAAATCGTCTCGCTTTGATCCGAGGTACAGATCCGCGTGGCGATCTTGCATAAGATCTGCACGCTACAGCAGCCACCAAGGCTAATGACGATTCCCTGCATCGCAGTGAGGCCTGAGAACTCAGATAACTCCTCTATAAGTATTGGAGATGGTATAAGCTCAGTAGTAGAAGCTGTAGTAGAGAAAGTCTATTACGCTATAAAAGGACACTCTTTGCAAATTAGGCGTGAGGGCGACAATGCGAACATGATTTTCCAGTAGGAGGGGTTCAAGGTGTCCGGGAGTAGCTACGGAACATAACTTATAAAATATTATAGGAGATAGTAATGTGTGCACAGATTTTAAGATGCTCAAAGTCAAAGTACATATAATTGTTTTCGGTGCACCAGTTTTTTCGGCATGAGTTCATTGCTCTGACTCATGAAATTTTTCATCCAACGCTCGATCTCACAAGGTACATGACCACTCTGATCAACCACGTACCCCTACACCAAATTATTATCAAGCTTTCTTCCTTCTACCTTTAGCATTAGTGCTCTGTGTTTGGGAAGTTCTTTATCAACAAACCATACTAAGAGAACAATATTAAGGGGGTAAGCGAGAACCTTTGTACCTGCAACATGTAAATATGAGCACATCAATCTTTTCATCATCTTGAAATCAGTGGAGACTTTTACTGATATTCAAAACATGACAGAAGGATTCAAATTTAAGCGTCACTGAGTTAGCTCGTGTAGTTATTGAAGAAGTAAGCAGATTATACGAAATTCAGCCTGATAGAACATGAGAAGGTGAACTGAAATCTCTTTGAGCAAAAGACAAACTTGTTAAAACAAAGAATACAAAAAGAACATATAAGTCGAGAGAAAGCCATCGAAGTCGCCCATTCCTTGGGATAATTACGTATATATCTTCCACAGAAGTACAACAAAATCTGTTCCTCAATTCGAAGACGACCTTCATCAGTCGGCACATCTATTTCAATTCTATCCTTATTCAAAACGAACATAAAACCTTCGAGCATAATTTTCCACAACATGTTCCCCTGGTATCCTCGGCCACCAATTCAGCCGACGGTCATCACGGTATTGATTCATGTACATCAAGATTCAAGGCCTGTGACGGTGATTAGAGAGTTTCAAGGATTTGGAGGCATGGCACGATGAGGTGACGGAAATCTTTCCTAGAATGAGAAACCTGAAAAGTCTGTAGGGTCGTACTGAGGTGCCGTTGAAAGTGATAGGAACATGTTGTTTGGTTGGGGCTTCATGCCACTGTCTTAGTTCTTACTATCTGTAAAGCAGCAAACAATTTCTACGCGCTGAGATAGCACGGTTTTGCACAACTAAACACAATAAAACACAACACACACACACATCAAGATACAAAATAAAATCTTTGAAAATAATGACAAGACTATACCTTTTAAAAGACGGCTTGAAGAAGTTTGAGTACGTGTGCCAGTCAATACAGCGTGTAGCTCGTTAGAGTCAAATTTTATACTTTTTCTAGCAATTTAGCCCGGTAAGCTAGTTGAACAGATCTCTTCTAATGTATCCCTAAGGTTCAGATGATGTCTGACTAGGGGGAAGCTATTCCAGAGAGGTAGCTCAAGCATTTGAAATTCAACACAATGTAAATCCTCTTGCCCATCATACTAGCTCACGAGGATAGTGAGAATTATCTTCCTCAACTTTTGTGTCAACTCCATCTCTTCTGAGCTGAATACTCATTTTCTCTACATGGACACTGAGTTCTTCCACACTTTCCTCCCGTCTTCGCTGCCGACTTCTACCATGCTCTTTAAGTGGTGATCTAGATGAACGACAATTCCTATCCTGGTCTGCAAAGGGCAACATAGATTGCCGAGGATATCCAATCTGATCTATGATCGGCGACCGTAGGAGATGGCCACTCTTGTTGGGGTGTCTAAAGTTTGATTCCGCTAAATTTGATACAGAGAGAGAATAAGCCAAGTCCCTTCGTGGCGATCTTGATCTCGACCTTGACATACGGCGATTGGTAGTCTGGCCTCTTTGTTGTGTTGATGAACGGGTTGGAGATGATGGCTGGCTATCCTCTAGGCGGGGATCTTGATCTTGACCTCAAAATACGGCTATATCTACTAGGCAGTGGTCTTCGGGGTGATGATCTTGATCTTTGCCATGGCCTCGAATGACTGTAAAAGCTGGTTGGCCCCCCTGGGGATCTTGACCTTTTTCTCGAGGGGCGCTGGTATGATCGCAAATGTTGAGATGTCCGTGATATTTTTTTCCTGGTATTTTCATACTTGTCCACCTTCCTTCTCCAATTTTCTTGCTGGGTTGTTGTTGACATAATTCACAACAGTCTCGTTTATGAGGAATGGTATTGCGTCTTGCCCAGGTTTGTGAGTATCCAAGTACAGGAGTAGCTTCCGTCTCGATTACAGCTCGAAGTAGTAGAGTCGTGGTAGTCGAAAAGAGCTTGTTGATACCAGAGACCGTGTCGTTTGGTTCGAAAGTCTTGGTAGAGCTTTTTGAGTTGATCATGAGATTGGAGAACTGATTGGTTGTAGCCTCCATGATGCTACTCGCTATTATTAATGAAGAAGAAATGGCTTTAAAGTATCTCTTACCTGTTGACAGATCGTCGTCTCAAACAGCTACGCTATAGAGAAATCGGCGTGACTGTATTCGTGAAGAGTCGTGACTTGGATTCTTATTTGGAAGAGTTTCAGATTTGAAGCAGCTATTAAGGAGTGAATCCCCTTTGTGGTGCGAGCAATAAGCTCTACTCACAAGCGAGAAATAATTTTACTGCTTTGCAAATAATAATTATGAGTAGAATGGCCGGATTAGATCACAATATTATCTCGAACTCGGGTTTATCTGTGGTCGTTTTGTTGATGTTGTTGAGCGAGGATAATATAACCGCTTATCACTGCCAAGTATAATCCAAACTTGGTAAACACTTGCTACTCTCTGATAATATGGGCTGATATGAAACTTGTTCACACTTTTCGAGTTATCTAGATACAGATATTTATATACGAAATGAGTTCGTTCATATTGCAGAAACTAGATAGATACAACGAGATGACAGGATCAGAACAAAACCTATCACCTCACAACACTCGTTAATAATACTTGAACATACATCAAGCTTATCCCGTAAACTTTATATCATCGCTGGTTATTGGCCGAACTTTCGGCGCTGCATTGGGCCCAGCTTCAGAATCGATAAGGATTTCATTTTTCCGTCGTAGAGAGAGATTTCAGAATAACATTCGGGCCCATGATGAAGCCAGAAAGAGTTAAATAGATTGGCATATGGTATTAATTTGAAGCACCAGAATGGTCAAAACCTAAGTCTTTACGAAGGGTAGATCGCCAAGAACACGAAACTGTACTTTCAAGAAGTTCTATGATTACTGCTCCTCTATACGCACTCATATTGAGACACGTAGTATGATTCGTCAGCCAATCATAGCGCCTATCTCTGAGAACTTTCACCTTGCTAGATGAAGAATTATACAGGCCAAGTATAACAAAATAATCAGCTGCTTTCAAAGCTGTTATGATTAATGGATGTAGTGAAATCACACTTGATTTAGGGCATTGGTCCAACTGTGTTGATAAACGTCGAGTAAGCTTTGTTCTTTCCGAACTATGTAACGATCTGATAACCCATTTCTTCATTTTGCTATTTGAATCGTGCTATGCCGATGGATCTAGCTTGATGTTTAGAGGACTTTGTCGGCGGGACAAATGATACTGTAATTGCGGGTGTGGCAAAGGTTTTGAAGATGTAATTGGTCATCTTGGTTTAAGGTTATCTAGTGTACGTGGTAAGGCTCGCGAGTGAGAAAAATTCCAAGGTATTACAGACGGTAGAAATCAAAAAGTGTTGCACCATGAACGAATTAGAAGTAAGAAATTAGCATGCTGTGGTATGACACTGTTCAGTGTGGACGGAAGAAGTCGGAATGCACAACCAAAGCGGCCTCGGGCATGAATGAATGAAACTCCAAGCTCCCCGCTCTCTCTCATTCTACATTTTCAAGTTTCCAAACTACTCCTTATATCTTGAAACCTTTCAAAAACCTCGTGGTATCCTCAAAGTAACCATGGAGGGTGGAAAGCTCTTCCCCTCTCCCGTCAGCCACAGGACCCGCCTACGTGGGAAATTTGCCTCGTTTGCACTGCCACAGGTTGAATGCGCGAGTTGGGCTTTATTCTTGACCTAGAGTGGGTATAGAGGTGTATCCAGCAGTGTTCAAGATACCCTATACTGCGCAGTTCATCATCAATTCACTCAGAAGGTGAAACTACCTCTTCTTGGTAGTTCTACTTCACATCCTCTCTTTTTATCTTTTCTTCTTATCAACCTACATTAACACAATCACCATGTCAAGCACTCCAGACATTTCCCTTTCCCACACAATCACTCACCATCCGCATCCCTTCAGATTACATGACAATGGATCGGAGAGTCCAAGGAGGACTCACACACCTATTCAATCAAGCCTTCCGCTTCAATCGAACCTTTCGCCCAAGCCTGCCGCGACAACAGCTTTCGAGGCAGCACCACCCCGAACGGAAGACCAAGATCCCATCTCGCGCCACGTAACGCACGTAACCAGCGACCTCGAAGATCAAAAACCTCCCAAATATACCCGCGAGAATGATCCTTACCAGCTATTTTCGGCGTACAAGGACAAGACCGCGCTTGATGCTATTGCGGCAAATTCATCTAGAAAGAGAGACGGCTGCGGCCCTATCAAATTTAACAAGGATGCATACAAGGCCAGAAAAGTACAAAAGTTCTACGAGGAGCAAAATGAAAAGATCGATCGCATGTTGAAGCCGGTCCAGGCCCATCGCGACGACGCGAAGCAGGAAGCTGGTGAAGACCATCTCAAGTTCCAAATTGCCGTGTATGGATCGTTCGCTGCGAATTTGGTACGTTCTGCATTGTGGAAGGTTTAAAACGAAACTGATATATCAAGGCGCTTGCCGGGCTTCAAATTTATGGCGCTGCGTCTTCCGTATCTCTCTCCCTATTTACAACCATGGCAGATGCTGTTTTTGATCCTTTGTCGAACATTACATTGATCGTTACCAATCGAGCTGTAAAGCGCGTCGATCCTAGCCGATTTCCATCCGGCAAGGCTAGATTGGAGACCGTCGGAAACATTGCCTTCTGTTTTATCATGACGGCTGTTTCGTTCATCCTCATTGCTTTCTCGATCAGGGAATTGGTGTCGACCCCGGAGAAGGAGACAAATTCCTTCCATCTCCCTTCCGTCATCGCAGTCGCCACTGCTTTCATGACTAAGTTCTTCTTGTTCCTCTACTGCTGGGCTCTGAAAGACAAGTATTCGCAAATCAATATCCTGTGGCAAGATCACCGAAACGACCTCATAATCAATGGCTTTGGTATCTTGACCTCAGTCGGTGGCTCCAAGCTAAAATGGTGGATCGATCCTATGGGTGCTATTATCCTTTCCGTTCTGATTTCATGTATCTGGCAACACACAGCATTCAGCGAATTCATGCTCCTAGTCGGTGTTACTGCTTCGGTCGAGGTCCAACAGCTTATCACCTATATCTGTCTCACACATTCGCCTGAGATAGAGGGGATTGACACTGTGCGTGTCTACCACTCGGGTCCTCGCCTCATTGCTGAAGTTGACGTGGTCATGAACGCCGCCTCTTCATTGAAGGATACTCATGATGTGGCCGAAGAACTGCAAGTCAAGTTGGAGAGTTTGCCCGATATCGAAAGAGCTTACGTTCATGTCGATTATGAGACTACACATAAGCCAGAGCATGCTTATAAGAAGGATATCTAGGTTACTTTTTCTCCTTTGTATTCTCCATGACTCAAGAACAGCAAATCGAAATGAAATGAAATGTATTTTACACAGTGGTGCGGGGTCGGAGGATTTTATTTGCTGTAACAAAAGAGACGGTTGTATTGCTTCGCATGGATATCGAAAAGGTACAATGCTCCACAGTTTTGATTTGGCTCGTTCTGCTGCACATTTTATGAATCCCCTTTAGCTCTTACATCCAAAACATAAATTACGGGTATCATTGCAATCTGAAATCAACTACCTAAACATTTTATCATTATAATAACCCTTCTTCGCCACTCATTTCACAAACGCCAATCCTTAGAGGAACAAAATGCCGAACCTCGAACCCCTTCACACGAAATTAGTGCGACTCGTAACTTGGCAACGCATGCTCTGTCCCCTCCGTCACATTAGCAGTTGGCTCTCCTCTCTTACTGGGCAACAACTTCTTCTTCATCTCCACCGCCTGCACCGCAAGTTCCAAATCCTGATTTCCAGGATTGTGCTCTAACGCCCTCTTTATCTCCGCCTCTTCATCATCAAGCAGCTTCCAGCGTGTACACTCCTCTTCCCAGAAGAATAACATCCCGATTAGCTTGCGCTGGGCGTGCACGCTGATATGTGCTTGTTGGCTAGCGAAGGACTTGGTTACTCCCGCTGTGTTGACGGTCATGGTCTCCACACTTGCAGCATCGGCGGCTGGGATGGGGAGAAGGATTCCGGCTTTCACTAGGGCTTTGTGGGTCTTCTTGGAGAACGATTGAGAGGTTACAATCCCGGCGTGTAGGAAGGAGATCTCGCCTAGATAGCGCGGTTGTGGGAGGGAGAGCTGATAGATAAGGAGGAGGTCGGCTTGTGCCTGTGATAGAGTTTAGTGTTGGATTGAGGGAAAGGTATAGGAAGAGAGGACGTACAGGCTTTAGATCTACATCGCTGGGATCGTCGCGTGCAAAATTAGGGAAAGTATTGGTGATCAGTCGGTTCCAGGAGAACTTTCGGCCTGGAGCTGCCATTTTATTGTTGTTGATGGTCGAGTGTGACTTTGAATGGTGTGAGAGATGAAAGTGCGGGGTAAGGCTGATTAGCTTAAGCTGCTGCAGACAGGGCTGAAGCTTCTAAGAACTGACTTTGATGTGGTGCTCTGGATGAGAGTCTTGAAAGCCCGAAAATTATTTGAGCCTTTATAATACGAGGAATTCTCCATTCATACTCGGTATTGATCTCTATGATAACAAAATATGAGCACTTTCTCGTGCGTAGGTGCCGGCATTTGCTCAGCCTCCACAGCACGCGAAGCCTCGTCCCATCCTGATCGTTTGACTCGCTTAGGAGCTGGTCACTATCTCGGCGAATCCTTCTTTTGGAGCTGTCTCTTACAGGGCACATGGGCTAGCGAGTGGATAGGAGATGGTAAGAAAACAATCAAGAGAGAAGGCTGCCGATTTTGGGAAAGATCCTCAAAAACGGTAGCCTAGGCTCAGACAAATTACACCCCACCATCACATTTGCCTCCATCAGTACATCTACGTCAGCACTTCTTGGCAAAGCAAACGCAGTAAACAACTCCAAAGACACTACCACTTATTTTGCGCTTGGAGTACAGATCAGTCAACGTATAGAACAATATGAACTATACTAGCACGATTATGATCGCATTCTTGACCAGGAGTCTTTTGAGCAGCCAGAAAGAATAAAGAGCGGGGTGTAAGAAATGCAGAGTGATCGAATTCCAAGAAACCTCTATTGTTAGTTGAGCAGCGCGGTCAACTGCAGCATGTGGGGTGGTACATGGTGGTACAGACAGCAATAGACTCCCCAAATTTATCTCAAGTGACCATCAAACACCAACCATGTTCAAATAGTAACACAATGCCATTATCCAACCACGGCTTTGCCAGGTCATGCGCTTACCGGCTAATACACAGATGCAAGCTCGTCTCGTTGCAGCCATGCACAAACAGTGAAGCAAACTTTTGAAAGAGCAAGTAGGAATGAGAGATTCGATTTTGTTGCAACTCGCACTTCCGAGACATTTCTTTAGTGAAAGAAATCTCGGGAACAACAAGTTTTAGTCAAACAGCGGGTTCGCTTTTCGGCAGCGGAGAAGAAGGAACTTCTAATTATCGCATGTTAAGTTTGACATTTAAATACCCCTTCCAATTGAAACTTGAAGACTAACGACATGCGAAATAGAACCTTGCAGCTGCGGGCGAGAGAGTGTCCCTTAGCAGAAGACCAAAGTTGGAAGTAATCGTAAATAACTGCATACATATACTGCCCGAGACGGTTCTCTGAATGAAACACTCGTCGGCGATGCGTCACCATAGATGTCAACACTCCCACGCCAACGTTCCCTTGAAAACACAAGTTGACACTATAAATATTACGAAGTACTCACATAGTGAAGGACTGGGTTCGAAAGGTTTACATATCAAATCTAAAATTCTTTCAAATTGCCCTACCTTCATAATTTCACTCTAGGGGGTGCTCACCGTCGACAGTATAAGCTTCTTTTCTTTTCCGTATTTCTAAATGCTGAAGTATGGATATCAGTAAAGAAGTGTAGTGGAAAAATTAGATGAGGTTTAGTCTGAATGTAGAAGAATGGAGGGCTTGAGACCTCTTGGAGCAGAAAGGGCAGGTTCTTGAGCTTGTTTACTTTCGCGACTTCCTTCTCTCAGACTCGATTTTCCTTTTCTGTTCGGTTCCGGCTAGCTACTCCATACCAACCAACCAACCAACCATTTCTTCTCCAACCAAGGTATTCTTGAATCCACTCTTCAAGAATGCCGGTTCCCCAAAATTGGTCTCTGGTGAGTACCATCATCTTCCGAACCCATTCGATAAACTTCGTGTTCACCATTCTAGTTTCCTCCAGCGACTCCCATTAACGAAAACTTCACTGGTTTATTTCAAACCCCGACGAAGCTCTCACCTGTCCCACAAAGCGAAGATCACAATTCTGACTATGGAGGAGGGGAAGTCAACGATACGTCCGTTTCCAGTTCGGCTGTTTCCAATTCATGGATAGAAAAATATCCTAGATCTTCATCCCAGAACTTTCGTAGAATTCGCGACCTTGGACTTACTGCAGAAGGCGCTCTTCCGGAACCCTTACGATTGCCTCAGAGCCCATCGTCGGTATGCCTTTCGTTTTGGTCTACCGTATAATAACCCATTTTCTAGCAGCCGAGATTTGAAAGACGCTCCCGAAAGACCTCTAAGCAGAAGAGAAAACCAGCCAGAGTGCACAAGTCATCCTCCTCCTCTAGATTTTAGGAAAATACATCACGCTATTTCTCCTTCGCTCGCCACTACCTCGACGGTTGATACCAGATCAGTCTCTGGAGATTCATTACAAACTAGTGCCACGTCCCTTCCGCCACTCCAGCATAAAAGTGTTGAAAATCAAGATCAATTCGAACCTCTCAATCAGGAAGATATAGATCCAGGTGAGTTGCCTCGGGAAGTAAAAGCACCCCTTAACTACTTCGAATCTTGCAATTCAAGCACGAACGCCCCAGAGCTCCTATAGCATCCAGACTTGATGAATTTGTCATAAATTTTCGAGTATTCCGCCTCGAGATTTTATGAATGATTTACTGATTCTAAAATCTTGAGAGTAGGTTGTTTCGACTTGTTAACACCACCAGAAGAAGTTTCACACCAATATTCTTTAGAGAAAAGATCAGAGTTACTCTTCTCAAGCGAACATCTTCAAATTATTTTCAATAACCCGGAATTTCTGTTGAAATTTACCGCATTCCTAGGTTCCCATAGGACATCATCTATTCCCATTCTTGACTACTACCTAAGTTCTATTAAAGCCTTGAAGGCTATTGAATATGCTAATTCGACTACCGACGCGTTAAATCCCATACCCGGGCTTGACTTCACATCTCGTGCCACCAACAAGACTTTGAACGCAGATGTAGAGGCAAAATCTCAACAAGCTTTCGATGTCATGGTCAGAGAAGACCTACCTGCTTATATTACCCATACATATATTCAGGTACTGAATCATCAGTGGCTAAGATAAATCATTACATTAATCAACTATTAGACTGTGAGCTTGTCCATTCAAAAAAGGATAACTGGAACTCTGCCATCTTATTTACGGGAGGCGTCAGAAGGCCTCGCAGAGGTGTTCTGCCTAACAGATCCATCAAGGCCAGATAATCCCATCGTATTTGCATCGCAAGGTACGGTGTATCATATATCCTCGTCGTATGCAAATGCTAACAATTACCTAGGTACGAAGAATAATTTTACCCAGCCAAATACGAACGCTAACAGCCACTTAGAGTTTCATAGAACAACACAGTATGGTAAGTTTATTTCATAGGAGTTTGTTGTCATATTCTATGAGAATCTTGGAACTAGGAGCTGCCTTGGGGGTGCTGCTGTCTATTCTTGACAACTTTTGTTAGAAACTTGACTCTACAACTCCGTCTAGAATATTAGCGAGATCACATAGTAATCCGCTGTGCAGGAATGTCTTACGTTCTTGGTAGAAACTGCAGATTTTTGCAAGGACCAATGACAAGCCCTTTCAGCGTTCGACGAATTCGAGATAAGATTGAGGCTGGTGTGGAACACTGTGAAGTATTCCTAAACTAGTGACCATCACTTCCCTCGCTTTTCGTTTATCGCTAATATTCCAATCAGTCGACGAGATGGATCTCCATTTATGAATCTTCTAATGTGTGCTCCATTACGCGACAGTCGAGGTATTATCAGATATTTCATTGGAGCTCAAGTCGATGTTTCTGGCCTCGTTAAAGAGTGTTCTGATCTAGAATCACTTAAAGATTTGGCGGCCAAGAAGAGACTTGACACCAACACACAAGTTTTAGAGCCTAAAGAGGAAGAAAGCTTTCCTATAACAATGGTATTTCGAGAACTCAGCGAGATGTTCAACGCCCATGAAATAGAGACTGTCCGCAAGTGGGGAGGACGGATGCACAAAGAAGTTCAAGAGGGAAATGCAGAATCTAACATGGGAAACTGGCCGAAGTCTCGGGTTCTGATCACTCCGAGCAGCCCAGATGGCTGTAAAGAATCAGGAAAACCGGGGTGTTCTATTTCAGGAAGACTCAGTGGTGTGTATGAGCACTATCTCTTGGTTAGACCACATCCAAGTTTGAGAATCCTCTTTGCTTCGCCGACTCTGCGAGTCCCTGGGATACTTCAAAGTCCGTTCATGGACAAAATAGGCGGTTCAAACCGAGTTAGAGAAGAATTGACGCAGGCACTTGCCGATGGTCGTGGTGTTACCGCGAAAGTTAGGTATGTCTCGCATATCTTCCAGCATGCATGGGAGATCTCTTCTCTTGGAACGTCCAGGCCTTCCTAAATACCCCATCACCGCAAACATCCAATCCTGCCCCCAAAATTGTATAGCTGAAGAATACTGACTCCCAAATTTTGGGATTAGATGGCTCTCATCCAAGAATGACACTGAAGGCCGAAGTCGTTGGATTCACGCCACGCCTCTATTCGGCAGTAACGGCGCTATTGGTGTCTGGATGATAGTAGTCGTAGATGATGACACAGCTGCTTCCAAGAAGTTCAAGATGGCTCCTCCTATTGATCCAAGGCCCGGGCGAGCAGTACCAATTTCTCATAAAGATGTCTCTGGTTTGAGAAATTCTACACTGAGACATGGCGAAAATGATGGAGACGCAAGTATCGGACGAGTAAGTTTATATAGCCAGAACGACAGTGGACGGAGCGCGAGCCCATTCAGCCTGAGAATTGAATAATATCTAGTTTCTAAAAATTCATGACAGAGGTTCTGCTCGCTTGCAATCCTGGAAGCTCAAAGGTCGTTCCCTGGTTGCTGCAAGTCTGGGCGTTCGTGGCTATCAACACTTCACTACATCCTGGAGTAAAGAGATAGTAGTAGGTCGGCTACCTTGACCACTATTATTTGTACAAATGAGCTAGAGCCATTAGAGCAATAGGTACTCCATAAAACACACATACACTTCAACCCCTTCTATCAAAAAATAAACCTCAACACGTAATATTCATTTCGTAGCACTTGACAAGATGGGCTCCTTTCTCAATGTTAGTTTCTGTTCT
Source organism: Arachnopeziza araneosa (assembly GCA_003988855.1). Lineage (NCBI taxonomy): Eukaryota > Fungi > Ascomycota > Leotiomycetes > Helotiales > Arachnopezizaceae > Arachnopeziza > Arachnopeziza araneosa. The sequence continues at coordinate 250,367 of QYAI01000017.1, forward strand.
TGGGCACTTTATATAAATACCCACAACAGTAGTAACAGCATTTCCCGGCAGTTCAATCATGTCCTCAAAGTTCCCGGGCATCTGTGCAAAATTGAACAACCCATCCACCATCACGTCCTGATACTTGACAGCCGCATGTGGCGTCAGTACCGGATCGTATAGATTAGTAGGAAACTTCTGACCGACCTGGCCTTCTATGATAGACTCCTCAAACTCATGCGCGAAGATACTAGTAGCTTTATCAGGAGCGTTTGTAATCTGCGGTTTAACCGAGATGCTGATGCGGATTGGAGTGAAAATGAGATTGTAGTCGCCATGAAGAGGTTGATTATCAGTCGGATCTTCAGAATAGGAGAATGGCTGAGGATTAACTTTTTCCTGGATATCGAAAGGAAGTTGAGAGACGAAGTTGTCCTCAAGTAGCGATGCAATCTCATAGACTCCGTCTTGACTTAGATCGCCGGACTCCTGTGTGACTCTAGACGACTGGAGTGGCGAGTCTGATGGTGAAGCTTGGAAATTTCCTGAAAATTCTTTGGACGCTGTAACAAGAGAGGAATCTGATCTTGTATCGTCATGGCGATGCCCGAGCAAAAAGGTGCAAACACGATGATCTTGAAGTTTCTCAGGGATCTCAACCTCTTCACTCTTCCTATACAATCCTAACTTTTCTCCCATCGGAATTGTTACGCTACTAAGCTGAGAGCCGAACGTCCTATCAAAATGTTTCACAAAGGATGGTGAAGATAAACTTGATAATTGTGGTCTATCTAGTGATCGAAGGCTGATAACATCGGGATTTGAGAGGCTGTTATTGGTGCGATCTTCTCGATCAAGCAAAGGGCGTAATGTTGTAGAGTGATACTGACTTTGGAAACTGTCTGCTTTCAGGAGGTTTCTGATTTCGTCTGGCATTTTTCCAGATCCAGATGAATAGTTATCTTCATATTTCTTATGCTGATCCAAGAATTCCCCATTTTCATGCTGATTTAGAATGGGACGAAGTCGCTCGAGCAAAAAGACGAAAGTAAACTCGCTTGGTATACCGCCCTCCTGCTGGGTGTTCTCCTCCAAAGACCACACAAGCATGGTATCTCCTTTTCGAATTGGAGACGCCTTAGTGATTGGAGCACAGCGTGTAGAACCTTGCCTGCAAACCAAAACCAGTAGTCAGGAATTAGTCTATAGATCAATACTTAGCACTAACATCTTCATAAATGATCCAACTACAGCATCTTTCTGGAAACCCATACTTGGCTTAACACTGGCATCAACAAGACCGTTTGTAACACCAAGTGAAGCACCCAGCTATACTAGCAGTCAGTAAATTCTCTAGACAGTTTCATGTACGCTTACCTGAAAATTCCATTTAAGATTCGCAGAGCTAATTCTTCCATAAGCAACATGAGGAGCATACTTCAGAAATCGAAGCGGCTCTCCATGGTGATCTGTAGCTTTGATAGTAATCGCCGCAGATTTGAATCGGTGGCGATCGGAGTTGCAAGGATGGAAGACAAATGTAATTGCAATGAATGTAACATGAAGTGTGTCTTCTTTATGAATGTTGTGGTCTGTAAAGACGCCGTTCTGGAGGCGCTGTAGACTTGAACCCCGGCAAAGTCAGCATTTCCATTTTACGAGATGAATAGGAGTCCAAAGATTAAATGTTGCTAAATGTGCTTGACTTGAGAGTACATCACTTGAGATACTCTGTCTCAGAAGCAAAAACAGCAAAGGAATGGCAATGCCTGGTGAGCCCTCACTGTGCTGAGACGAATGTGTCGCCGTAGAAGTCTCGCTCATAGAGAAGATGCTGGTTGACTTGAAGGCGGTGATCAGGGCCGTTCTGATTACTATGAAGCTTGGCCCCTGTGCTGAGGATTGTGACCGGAGTGGCTGCCATTCTGACTTGGTTGGTATAAGCCCAAGTATCCTTCTCCTCAACAAATTTTCAAAGAGGGTCAGAACCAGGAACAATCAGCCTGGGAGGAAAGAGCAGAGGAGAAGATGCTAGTGACGTAAGCGTTAGTAGAAGAAATTCCTAGCTAGGCTTAACATAAGCAATTGATAAATTTAATATTGAATTCAATAAGGGTTCAATATTGGTATCACAGTCTATTTACTTGTTATATAATACAATTTTCGCATGCTCATAGCACAAGTCTTCCTGGTTCGCTCTCTAACACAGTTTTCACTCTCTCTAGGAAAACCTCTGCCCTCTTTTCGTCACCTTTCGGCACTATTAAACTGAAAAGATTTATCGAGTTTGAAAGGCCAGGTCTTGGCTTGACAGCGATGGCTGATGAGACAGGTTTAGCTTTGCCGGAAAGAATATCGATGATATCGATATTTTTGGGAGGCGAGTGTGCTGAAACCACAGATCGAACGGCTAATGGGAGGGCGGCTATTTGTGGATTAAAGTTTCCTCTAACTCCTGCTGCTGAGACGCCGTCCAGGCCAAGAATTTGATTGAACAATTCATCTGCACTGGGCTTGTAGTTCTTCGATTTGGGAAGATCCTCGTTTGCGAGATCTGTAGCGCGGGTAATGAATGTAGATAGAGGCACAAAGACGCCGAGAGTAGTTTGTATGCGTTTCTGAACCTCGAGTACCGCCTTCATGGAAATAGGAACCGCGATCTCAAAATCTTCAACTACTGGCTCTGGAACAGGCTCTGATGCTTTGGCACCTTTAGGTGGTTCTTTAGGTGCAGCGAGCTTGATATTGCTGAGATCCAAGTGGGACAGCTTTTCGATCCTGCTAGAAAGCTCTGCAGGGTAGGAAGCAGAGATAGTACCCAAATACGCAAGAACATCTCCCTTGAGCAGACGATTGTTCGGCCCGGTAGGTGTCATTTTGTCTATTGCTGAAGCTTCTAGGCCATGCTCATGCATAAGGTGCTCCACCGATGGTAGCAAGGGATATGTCTGCTTTTTCGGTGGTCCTGACTTCTTGGCAGGCGAATCGGTAGATGCTTTATCTGAGGATTTGGAAGAGGGAGGCTCCGCTTGTGATTCAGAACTTGATTTGGGTTCCGGTCTCGAGGCTTCTTTCTTGGGCGCGGACGCTGGACTATCCTCCTCTGGTATTTTCAAGCTATTTAAATCATCTCCAGGTTCCGCAAGGACTCCAATTCGTGCGCCAACTTGAATTCCCTTGCTACCATCTCCTTGGATGATCTTAGCTAGAATCCCATCATCCTGAGCTTCTACGTCCATAGAGGCTTTATCTGTCTCGATCTCTAACAAGACATCTCCGGCAGCAAAAGAATCTCCTTCTTTCACACTCCATTTCGCAATATTTCCTTCCGTCATTGTGGGCGACAAAGCTGGCATGGTAAAGTTTTGAGCGGCAAGGCAAGCCGTTGAGGTGCGGAAACCTGTTCAATGTCAGTGAGCGATTCTCAGTTCAGATGATAATTCGAACCCCGAGCAGTACCATCTTGCCTCAATTGCCTAGCCGCTAGTCGCATAGAAAGGCGACGAGCTGCAGCAAGCGATGCCATCTTGGCTTTAGGTTTTGAGCTCAGTTGAGCTTTTGTCGAAGGACAATCTCGAAAAGTTGTTGTTGAGTAGCCGCAAACTCCGACGGACACTAGCGGCCGCTTCAATGTAATTGTCCTCACAGCTTTTGGGCAGTGACAAGAACATTCCAAGGTGAGTTCTATATTGAGACCTTTCGGGTGGATTATAGCTAATTGACCTTTTCAGATGTCTGCCTTCTCAAGGGGACTAATTTTCAGGCTTCATGCCTTGAAAGAACCCCAAAACATTCATCGATTTTCTAAAAGGAGCTCTCCTGCTCGAACCTTTAGCATATCTTCCTTCCTCTTCCTCGCAGCCAAAAAACCCAATGCTCTGAAGATAGCAAGAAGAGCTCTACCCAAAGTTATTCCTAAGCTTGCTACTAAGCCTGCTCCTAAGGCAGAGTCTATAGCACCGTCAGGACCAGCAAGCTATCCTTCCTACGCCCTTACACTGGCTCAGAAATCCCACGATACACTCCTCTACACTGCGCCCTCGCACACTGGCTTCAAAATCGCCTCCTACACCGCGGGAGTATTTTGTCTTTCTTGGGCATACTATTCCATAAATACCACCTTCCTGCATCCACCCGAGGGCGTCGCCGTTTGGGTCCCATGGACCTTCGGAGTAGTCTCCCTCGGCATGGTCTGGTTTGGTACAACCCTGCTTCTCAACACCACCAGGATTATCCATAGCGTGACTGCGATCCCTAAACCCAACAACCAGCTCCAAATCGAAATTGTATTAAGGAAGATGTTCCCCGTGCCTGGCTTCCCAGCTCGGAAGATATACGTCTCGCCTCAGGACATCACGATACCAGCGCCCATGATGAAGTTATCGAGAGCTCGGCTCACGGAAAAAGATTATCGATATATGCGCCTGCAGGAGAAGCTGGAGAGGGAGGCGGAGAGAAAGTATGAGGAAACGCATGTCATCTCCCGCGGTCTTCGGCATATGGGGAGGCCATTCAAAAATGCGTCTCTGGCAGTTATTAGGGCTTTCAATAGAGAGGGATTTATGGAGGTGAGGGTACAGGGGAAGATCTATAAACTAGATACTACCGGTGGGTGGGCTTTAGATGGGGGGAAAGCCATCGATAGATTAGCGAAGCTGGAACCCCATGTTGGTAAATGGCTAAGTTAAGTGTGTATGAGTATTATTGAATTGTACTTGTATCACGATTGGAAGAACGCTTTGCATTGTTGTGCCTTGCGCCGATATGACCTTGAAACATTGTATACGAGGCAAAATATAAGCGTTCTGCGAAATTATATTAAAGGAGCGATTAACCAGCATAAAGATGTTGATATGTTGTATTGATGTCAACCCAGCGTAATCTAAATAAGCTGCATCACAAATTTTGGGAAGATCAGGGGTCAAATATCAAGTCCCCAAGCCCGAGGTTCCATCATATGCAACGTTCTCGGTAGCTAGGTGCCGGTACGTCCAGAAGTCATTGATAAATATTGACATTTCATCCAGGAGCTTAACATCACAGACTTATTCTCACACTCTTTCAACGAGTTACCATCCGCGATAGCTCAAGTGAGCTTCAAAATAGACGAGGAAAGTAAGGAACAATATGCCGTAAAGTCTTGTCTCTTTGGGGAGGTTTTTTTGCGGTGTATTTACCTCCCAAATCTTGCTTTATTGAGATGTCCCATTATCGAATGATGACCTTTGCTGTGTCATATATTTCGTCTAGCTATCTAAATATCAGCAGATGTGTCTACAGGTGGTGACTTGGAAAAGGTCTCTCAGAATAATCTCTCTACGGTATGAAACTTATTCGTAGCACCTACTGAGGAGCCTTCATACAAATTTGGATTGGGATCGACTTGGTTGAGAAGCTAGGTTTTAGGCGAGCCTAGATGAGCTTGATACAAGACATGCACACATCATGAACCATTGGCACTACGGAAAAAGCACTTGAAACTAAAACTCAATAGCGGCTGGTTAGGAACCTCAGATTCTAGCTTCGGGCTCATGATTGGAGCTCGTCTTCTCTAATTCGGGACTCGCTTATCGTCAAGACGCCATTCTGTGGTGGAGTTTCTTTTCGAGATCTTGTGGCTGTGTCAGCCACTGAAGCCACGGTGGCGATCTGTAGTCGGGGTTTCCGAATCACAGCAAAAGGTTTTCAGCAAGTCTCAGAAATTCGTGATAATGGGCTGTGCGTGTCTCAGAGAAGGCATGCCGTGGCGTGATACTAGAATAATCACGTTGATTTGTCTGAGAGCGCTGGGAAGCGTAATGGGAAGTATGTGGAGGATCAGTGGAGATTTGTTTCTTATCGTCTGATCAATGAGAACAAGTCTCAAGACATGACGCGCTGGAACATGCCTACATCGGATTAAAAGATATGAGTTTTAAAGAATTAGTGGTTGAAGAACTCGGTAAGACCTCATCTTGGGCTGAGAGGTAGGTGAGTAGGTTATACCAAGCAAGTGCCAAGGACTTCGAGCCCTTTATAATTCGATCTTGGTGTCCCTGTTCAGACGATTTTGCTGGCTAACGACCAATGAGTAGACACTAGAAGATCTCGTACACAGTGCAGCGGAAAGTGTGTGCCATCGCAGACAATTCAATCCAGAAAGTATCCAACTTAAGGTTTCGCACTAATATAGAACTAAGCTCAAGAGTGGAGATAGTATACACTACCTATTCTTGCTCCAAATGAACGCTTTACGTTCTTTAGATTTCGCTCACTCCAAAAAGCATGAAGGAGTCACAGTAAGCTTCCTGAGTCGGTCTTCGGACGGAGCAAGAGTAGCATTGCCCGCGGCTCAAAAAGCATGACATTATCAAATCTAAGCGTCTGAAACTTTCCATCTTAAGTTCGGCTTTGCGCTTGCAGCGGCAGACTACGGCCCGCACGTGAGAAGCTTGGTGGATGTGAAGTTATAAGCTTCTGGAACCCGTAATCTAGTGCAAGTCAGTATCATGTTCACTCGACTCCTACTAGCTTGAGTGGGTTCAGATCAATATCTCTTCGACTCGGGATATGGAGCCATCCTCAGAGACATGGCGTGTGAGTGAATCACCCAACTTTTGAGATTCTTAAATGACAACGAGAACCTCTTCGGCAGTAGTTAAGATGACCCCCACCGCTGATCTCCTTCAAACGTAAGTGATATTCAGAGCGCGAGACACTTGCAGATTGTGATATACAAATGGTGTGCTGTTGGAGTCGTCGATTAGCCGATAGTGTGCACCTGCTCTGGTAGTACAGTCTTGTTTGGACAACCCGGCATGGAGGGGTTCTCTTGACGTTGGAATTGTCGGCTAGAGAGCATCATTTCCTCCGAAGTCTGGATAAAGTCTTCACATGCCAGGATCTTTTCTTAGCCTTACTCTAGTTTCCATGATGTGCATGAGGTTTTCATGCCCTCAAACGCCGTCCGTGCCCCATCCAGAAGTCACTGTTGTATTTCGTTGGAATCTCCTGCACAACCTCGCGCTCACCGCTCTCCTCCCCAAGACCTCACACGGCCGGCGGGGTCAAAGGCGCGCGTCAACAGTCCGCAGTTGGTGTCGTTTGAAGGTATTGGTGAAACTCGAGCTTTCTCGCGGCTTGACCGAGGGACGAGGTCGGAAGTCTGTGGCAAAAGGGAGGGAGGATATGCAATTCCATGAGCTCAGCCAAAGTCCCGAGTCAGCTGGGTATTTTTCCACAGCAGGGCAGCTCCGACCCCACAAAACCGAATAAATGAATGTTGGGGTGTCAATTGGAAGATCGCTGAAGAAGGGTCCTCTCGGCAAACCGGGCTGCCTATAAGAGACAGCCCATGGCATCCCCGTCGTTGCAGAGGGGTTGCAGACAGGACCAACCCACGGTGCAGCTCGCAGCTTTGGCGTCATTGTTTTCTTTTTTGTCCGCACTGGGCACTAGCTGGTGTGTGCATCGAGCCTGGCTTTTGAAGCTTTCGATTGTTCAACTGCTCAATCGAGATTCAGAGCAGACGGCAGCGGTTGATCGGTCTCGGCAGCCTCCCAGGTGATAGTCGGTGAGCTCGGCGGGCTCCCAGTCATGTCGCCCGGCTGGGTCATGTTTCCTTTTCGGTCGGGATCCGTGGTGGGCACATGGCGCGAGGCTGACGGGAGGAGTCCTCACTTGCTGTCTCATCCTGCCCGTGATTCCCGCGCGAAGATGATTTGGGAGAGGACATGGTGATTGTCGAAAGGTGGTGTGGGAAGAGGAAGAGCGGTGGCCGGCGGTGAGCACCATGAAGAGCGTCGCCGCCATCGAAGGAGAGGTCGACATCGCTGTCGAGAGTAAGAATCGGCGGGAGGGGGGGGAGGCAGATCAACGAGAAGAGGGCGCTGGTGATGCTATTGGTGATTTCTCGAGTAGGCGCGGCTGCCTTTTGATTCTGATGGGTGAGACACAGGCCCAATCAGCTGCTGGTCCCTGGTGGGGGGTTCCCTTTGGAGGCGTGCGCCTGCTGCAGCACGCCTGGGCAATCTTTGTGAACGCTGAAAGCAGAAGAATGCTTCGTATTGAGCGGCGTGAGCTTCCACACGAACAATTGGCCCTGAAGGGTGAAGGGGCTGGAGTCGCTCTTCAGAGCCCAAGAGAGTATGAGCCTGGGAGTAGCGAGCAACGCCTCTCCCTTCACTTTCCATTTCCAGCAGCAGCAGCCTTCATGATTGTTCATGTTGTGTTGTGATGCGACGATGGAGGGGCCTTTTTAGACCCCTTCTCGCTAGCTAGAACTGTCAGCCCGGCTGGGGATTATTGAGACCGAGAGATTAACTGCCCTTCCGCGCCCACAACAACGAAAACAACAACAACATCATAAGCTGCGTCGCGGTCCGCCTTCTCCTTCCTCTCTGACCCTTCATCCTTCGCTTCTCTGCTCCCTCTCCGAACCCTCTTCACCCCGTCTTCTCCTGTGCGACCTTCTCATCCAGCTTCAGGCGTGCAAGGGTGTGATGTGCATATGCAACCCTGGTGCGTTACCTTAGTCTCTGCGCAGCGATTCGGAGGACTTGCATGAAAAGGTTGAACTCGCCTTGAAGCCACCCACTCTCCTCTCCCCACTTCAGTCCAACGGCGGGAGAATTCAACTTGGGGACTTTTTCTGCGGCCTCATATCTTCTTCCGTTCCTCCCTACCACACGCTCTTTCTGTTTTGCGGTTGTGTGTGCGAGTCTCTGGACTTTGGAGTTGGTCGTTGCGGTGCTCGACCCAGGCACCTCCACAATCAGGTTGAATTCTGCTCGTGAGCCCAGGTGAGTTTGCGTCACAATCTCATAATCAATCATTTCACTCCCTACCCAGCTGGTCAACTCGAAGAGCCTCGCGCGTCAAGTATCCTACGTCGAGCCTGCCTCGAATGGCAAACCTCAATCGCCGTTAGCCACGCAACCTTCAACTTCACACATCCAGGTCGTACAACGTCTGCAGATCAAGCTAACCGCTGCGTAACTAGACAGCAGACCGCCTCACCCTCCTCCCCTTCGAAAAGGTCGACAGATTCATCGCGGCCCATCTTACAAGGCGTCAGACAGTTCTGGACAATCTGACTAAAAGGGTAATGGACTTCAATTCTTGAAAAGACAACAATTATGGAATCTTCTGATGGGCAGTTCTTCATAAAGGTACGAGTCCTGGTGCGTTTTGGGCTGCTGGCATAGAATACTAATCAGTATTATCTAGAACCTCGCGCACTTTGTCCGAACGCACGAGAAGGCGCTCGCAAATGCTCTTCAGTTGAAGCGTCAACAGAATCCCAAAAATGGCTCTTCACCTAGTGTGGCCGGTGCAGTTGGGAGTTCTGCTGTGCCTGGATCGCCCACTACGAGTCAGCCCTCGTCCGCTTCCTCTTCCTCTTCTTCAACTTCCAATACTCTCGCAGCCGCCCTATCCCTCCCATACTTAACCTTTGCCTCCCACAATATCAAGCCTGCTAAGCTTGCTTTAACCCCACATCATCTGTTCTATCTCCTATCCCGATTTGAAGATCTTGGCATAACAGTAGGACCTATGAATGTGCGGCTAGAGAACATTCATTCAGATACTTCGGCAGCCAACTATGTCTCCTTCTTAAGCCAGTCGCAGCGGCCGAAAGGTCGCGGATCTGATCACGGCTCAATTCATTCAGTGTCTAGTGTTCGAAGTGTGATGTCTGGCATGTCATCTCTCTGGGCGAACTTTGGCTTGGGATCTGGAGGTGCAGCTGCAAGAACCGAAAAACAAAAGGCTGCAACTGAGGCCGACTTGAAATACCTGTATTCGGCCTTTACCAAGATCCCTTGCCTCAGACTTGCTCCAGACCGCCGAGCTACGTTGATCGAAGGCTACGAAGAGTTTCCCTTCGATACTGCAGTACCCCTTATTGTGTTTAAGAATATCAGTGCCTTGGAGATCAGCGATATCGATATACGGCAGTTTTATGGCTGGGACAGGATGGCAGATCAGTTGAGATCCTTGACAGTGAAGCGTGCAGGTGTCGATGACCCAGCCGATCTACTGATCAACATTGTGCTTGATGACATGGACAAGAGACGCCGACGTTCTTCTCAGAAACCGCAGTCATCTCCAACCACGACATGGACGGCCGCACAAAGCCCAAAGAGGAGCCCTACCATACCCCATGCTGAACTTGTGAAGTCCAATTCGGCACCAGGTTCTCCCGGTGAAAGAACCCATATCGATGAAGATGACACATCTCGTGGTGTCTCGTTGGTTCGATCAGGTTCTGATGGTGCCAAGTCGCCTACCAAAGGAAGACCTAGAAGTAATTCACCCGTTCGACCACCGAGTTCAAGGACCGGGTCAGCTCATGGGCATTTACGAGGCTCCTACAAGGTGAAACGATCTGGCTCTGGAAGCTCACAATCCAGTATGTCGGACAGCTGGCATAATCCACGTGGTAGCTCATCAAATCTACTTTCGATGGGTATTTTACCATCTTCGAAATGGAGATTTCTCAAGCATCTGTCTCTCGCAGAGAATGGCCTTACTTCAATATCTGCCTCAAGTTTATCCCCCTTGGCAAATACGCTTCACTCTCTCGACTTGTCCGGGAATCAGTTCAATCAGATCCCTGACTGCTTAGCTTCCCTCACGGCACTTCGTGCTCTCAACCTCTCGAACTGCGTTATTGACTCCTTACATTCCCTTACAAGGAATCCTCTGCCTGCCATTACTGCCTTAAATCTGCGATCCAACCGGCTAATCTCTATTGCTGGTGTTGAAAGATTATACCCCTTGGAAAGACTTGACCTCCGGGACAACAGGATGACTGATCCCACTGAACTAGCCAGACTTACAGGTATCCCTGAACTTCGTGAGATTTGGGTTTCGGGCAATCCATTTACCAAAACCCATAGTGGAAGCTATAGGATTACAATTTTCAACCTTTTTAGGAAAACGCCAGGATATACTGAGGACATTATAGTTGACACGTATGCTCCAGGATACTCTGAAAGACGACAATTGGTTGACCGCGTTGCGGAAAGGTCGAATGTCCCTGTGGTAAAGCCCTTTCCTCCAGATTATGGGTTTCCTCCGGTGGAAGTGAACAAGCCTATAATTGACTACCCGGAAGTACGAGAGCCTGCCGTGCTTCGAAAGGAGAGGCCGAAGCCAGCAGCTACCACAAGTGAGATACATACGAGCTCCTCTGGAAGGCGTAAAAGGCAGCCCAAACGAAGAATAGTGGACCTCTCCACTTCTGAGACGTCACCTACTAAGCCTGTAGTAAGATTCTCATCTGACGAGGCTACAACGGCCATTGCTGGCTCTGATAGCGGATATGGAATCAGTCCAGATCCCTCACCCCGGACAACGCCTTCATATGTTCCATCTGAACCTCGCCAAACTCAAAGTCTGACAGAGATTCCTAAAATTGATACCTCTATCGTTCCTCGACTCCCTCCAACAGAATCAGTTGTTTATAACGCTCCTCTCATTAAATCAGAGAGTGAAAGTAGCCCTCAAGACTGGAAAGTTAGTGGCGACATGTACCGGAAGAAGCTTGAAGCGCTCCGCAATGAAGCTGGCAACGGGTGGCTTAGTATCTTAAGCGAAGAGAGTTGGGATCCTCAGAAAAGTTCTCAGCCTTTCGGAGGTCCCGATTACAGTTCTACAAACCCAATACGGCCGAGTCCTATCATAGCTCGTGCCAACAACCAACAAACAATACATAGTGGGCGTACTTTAGGCTGAATGTCTGTCAAAAACCTGAACAGATATTGACCCGAGGGGTTGAGGGTCTGTCGAGTGTTTGAACAGTCATCTGCGTTATAGTGATGAGGAGGTTGCATTGGGAGGTTGTTTTGATACCCTCGTTTTAAAAGTTGCATAGCATTCTTGTCTCGGCTCTGTTCTGAAGATATAACTTGCATCGCGGCATTCTGTGTTTGGAGGTTTCCGATTTGGATGCCTTTTTCCGTCATTCTCAGCATAGCGTCAGAGTCGGTGGTCAATCTGCTTTATTGCTTTTCATCTCCTCTTTCTAGTGTCTTGGTTGCTGTTCTAAGTTCACATGATGTTAATTTGATGTCTGAGCTAGATCTCCATTTAGTGGGGTGGTTACGGCCGTTTCTTCTTCTTCCTCGCTTTCCGAGATGTAAATTATGGGTTAAAGGATTGGGTTGGCTAGGTGGGCGTTTGTGGTTGGCGGAAGTCACTCTGGGTACATGAAGCAGCTAAACAGGACAACGGTGGGGGCGGCTTAATGAAGTCCCTTTTAGACAAACTGTACTCCTCGAAGTCCATCCAAATTGTGAACAATAAAGAATCTTGACTACCAATTTCCCGTGTATTGATAAAAACACCTCAGTTATCTTTCTCTCGGGACATCGAATTATGTTTTCTGAGCGAGTTCCCAGGGAGTCAGAACGTACAAAGAACCACGAGTTACTGCCCACCTAGTAGACATTCAGAATTAATCACGCTCTTATTTCACAAGCTATTTATTATAAATAAATTCCTAAAGAATACACGCAATAGCAAAAATTACTGTGGGCTAATGAAAATTGTGAGGCGCTTTACAAAACGGTATAGCCGGCCTCACTTCTGCTTGGTAGTCAATGTCAATAATGAACAATATAAATGACTTTCATTATTTAGTTGAGTGTAAAAGGAGGTTTAAGTCAAAAAATGCATTCGTCTTTTCTAAAAGACCTTAAGGTCTCCCGGTTATCAATACATCCCTCCCATTTCTTTCTCCTGATTTAAAATCTTCAGCGCCAACAAATGTATAGAGATAAAGTTGGATGCGTCGCAAGCAACATCTCTGAAACGACGATCCTCAAGACTTGGCGGCAGCTTCAAACCAATCACCAGTGATTATAAAAGCAGCAGTAGATAGTGATGATAAAGACGTGGGTAAGCGCCAATACGCCACGCTGCTTCTGAGAATGCAGGCATGTTGGGCGTCTGTTTAGGGAGTAGTTGGTACCTTCGTATTGGGTGTAGCGTGGTAAGCCCAACCAAGGAGGTGGTGATCCGGCTTCCAACGAGGCATCACTTTCCAACAGTAACATCAGGACTCCGGCCCTTGACTTCTTTGACGACGAGAACAATTTGAGAGCATTGTTCCTTGTGCATTCCACTCGATCCCATCCTGTGAACGAGAAGCTTCAAAGCGAATCATAACGCATTCTTGACGACCGGCCCGGACTCCACGGCCTACAGAATCTCAAACGAATACCTCCTGGCTAGGCAGAACGACAAAAAACCCTTCCTTCGAGTCCATCTCCGGCCCCGAGAAAATCTACAGACGACTTGTTCGGCATTGCTGAACAGAAACCCCATTGTACGCCCTTGAATCCAGCAACGGAGCGGGAAAATATTTGGTAGCTCGTCTAAGGTATTTCCAAGCGCAATTCTTGAAAATCCAACCGACGGCCAAAGCGATCGCTTTCGCGACTACACAACTTCGACGAACAACCTCACTATCCATCGAAGCAAGTTCTGCGCTAAGCCAAGACCACCAAAGCTGCGATTAGCAGTCCTTTGACGATTACGCACCCCGCGTACCCCTTCACACACGAAAACCAGATCCCAATCCTCCGCAAGCCGGGAATCAAGGACAGTCACCGCGCGCATTTGACGTGTAACCCGCGATCTCCGGACGGTACTGCTTTTGCAGATAGCTTCATCGAGGCCGAATTCACTTCATTGTGAGTGTTTGACAGTGTTCCAGACAATCGCCAGCAACCTCGCGCTGGCACGCTTGATCTTTGTCAGCCTCAATGTGCAAGCTTCATACTGACTCTTCACGCGTCTTCATAGCCTGAGACGTGAATCACAGCCCTCATAACAGCGAAATTCGACACTTTAGTAGTCATTCCTGTCTTTTTTTTTAACACTGCGGAACCACAACAGCACCCCCGTCTCTTCTTCCCACTAGAGGAACCATGGCGGACCAGAACGATGTAGATCTCGATTCTATTATCGATAGATTGTTAGAAGTCAGAGGTAGTCGGCCAGGTAAACAGGTACAGCTTCTAGAAGCCGAGATTCGATATTTATGCACCAAGGCCCGGGAAATCTTCATCTCTCAGCCTATCTTGTTAGAGCTCGAGGCTCCAATCAAGGTATGCTTTCTTCTCCTAGTCCTTTGATATGATAGCCCCTGGCCTGACTTCTGCGCCAACAGATCTGCGGTGATATTCACGGCCAGTATTATGATCTCCTTCGCCTTTTCGAGTATGGCGGCTTTCCCCCGGAGGCGAACTATCTCTTTCTTGGAGACTATGTCGATAGAGGCAAGCAATCTCTGGAGACTATTTGCCTTCTCTTGGCATACAAGATCAAATACCCTGAAAACTTCTTCATCCTCCGTGGTAATCACGAGTGTGCCTCGATCAACCGAATCTACGGATTCTATGATGAGTGTAAGAGAAGATACAACATCAAGCTATGGAAGACGTTCACGGATTGCTTCAACTGCCTCCCTATTGCAGCAATCATCGATGAGAAGATATTCACTATGCATGGCGGTCTGAGTCCTGACTTGAACTCTATGGAGCAGATCAGACGTGTTATGCGACCAACTGATGTGAGTTTGTATTATTTCTTAATTTTGCCACTTCTCAGAAGATTGAGAGAGGGCCCGGGCTCTTGCTGATAAATTTAGATTCCTGACTGTGGTCTCCTGTGTGATCTTCTTTGGTCTGATCCAGATAAAGATATCACCGGCTGGAGCGAGAACGACCGTGGTGTATCTTTCACCTTCGGACCCGATGTTGTCTCTCGATTTCTACAAAAGCATGATATGGATTTGATTTGCCGAGCTCATCAGGTTGTTGAGGACGGTTATGAGTTCTTCTCAAAGCGGCAACTGGTCACGCTATTCAGCGCGCCCAATTACTGTGGAGAGTTTGACAACGCCGGTGCAATGATGAGCGTGGATGAGAGTTTGTTGTGTTCGTTCCAGGTTAGTTTATCCATATTCTATACTCTTGAAAATCAATTAACTCTAGCCACAGATCTTGAAGCCAGCGGAGAAGAAACAAAAGTACGTCTATGGTGGTCTTGGTGCGAGTAGGCCCGTTACTCCTCCAAGGAAGTCTGGCAAAAAATAATTGAACAATTACGAACTTCCATGTGTATAGCAGGTTCGGACGCAGATAAGCATGTCTTTGCGATACCCTCTCGAGTCTTACGACCAAGTTGTCGTCCATGCGCTCCCTTCTCGACACGAAACTCCCCAACCGACATACCCTTTTAACCTCCGTCAATGCTCGATTTCGACGACTCTCAAACCGAAACATATCCTATGTGGCTCGCGTGCCTCTCTATTACGCTACGAAACTACTATCCGAACATCGTACTCCGACTGTACACAAATTTTTCCTTTCCTCTTACCGCAGAGCTATTACGACCAACGACCGAAACAAACGAACGATTTACCGATCACAACCTACGACTTCCATACGATTAAAGAAGGGGTGAAGGGCGGATGAGTAATATGGCAAGCAAAACAAAAGATAAGCTACCAATGGTTTCTTCGGTTTGGTCTTTGTGGTCTTCTATGCGGCTGGCTGCGGTTATGGGTTGGGGCATCTTCTGTGTATATGAAAGTTACGATGTGTAGGGGCTGGTGGGTTCTTCTGCGCAATGTCAGGTTCACACGAACCGCTTTTGTCTGTGTAACTCTCTCGACTAGCTTTTCACTTGGCTCCTCTTTTCCATGCGGTGGATCTCTATGTATGCGTGTATGACTGGATGCGGGGCGTTGAAGATCCGAACTGATGCCTGAAACTCAAAGTGGATGATGGATTAGGGGAGTTGATGGGTCGTGCTGGATGGGCGGGTGGGTGCTGCATCTCAATGTGCTTTTTCGTAACCGTTCTTCGCATGATAATTCATTCACACAGTTGTTTGCGTCTACCCTGGTTTTTGATATTATAGTGCTTTGCTTTGAACCTTCTCCTTGCATTAACTAGAAGCCCATGACGCATAATCCAGTGATTCTACAAGCAGAGTCATTCTCCGCATCAGCGTAGAGACTGAATCTTTGAATTGCTTCCAACCCAGGACAATCAAAGTTGTTTCTCAAAGACCAGTGCACTGCACTCAAACCCATCCCATCTTGAAAACTCCTTCTAAAAATCCTCCCTGACACGGACGGGACAATCCAAACCATATCCCCAGCACGCATCCAGTATCCATAAACGAATAGTGTACTCACAGTACGAGACGCCCTGTACATCTCGTATCAGCTGAGCTGTCTCGTGCTGTTATTGGCTGTGCATTGTGTACTGTGCCGTGTACAGATCTGGTCCGCGTTGCCGTCTGAGAGGAAGAGAGCAGTTCATACGGCTCTGGACTCTATGCTTCTATTGCAAGGTAGGGGGTTCTGGTCGGGGGGTGGTTGAGTGCTTCTTTTATCACGGGCAGGTGATTTTTGACTTGTGCTTGTTGGAAGCTGTGTACAGTACGCTTTGAGGATGATAAGCCGTGTTTGTAGCACCAAGGCAGTTGTTCTGCTCTTTATCACACGAGAAGATGTACAGGTTCACTACCTAGCAGCTGACATAGTTCATGGGACACCGCTACCAGAGGATCAAGGAGATGCAGTGATTTATAGCACGCTTCTTGATTTTAAATTATCAAACAAATATCTACTACACTTATATTAAGCTTTTAAAAGTACTAGGTTATTATCTATATTATATTAACAAAGGCTTTATCTTTAGAATTGTCTTGAATGTAGAGTTTACTATACGAACTATTAGCAGTGTTTAAACGCCAAACATAACATGCGATAATCAGAGGTGTTTAAACGCCAAACTTACTCGACGACAATTAAAAGTGTCTAAATGTCAAGACTCAACACGCGACAATTCCAAGTGTTCAGGTATCGAACCCAACCCGCAAAAAAACCAAAAAGTTTTAAACGTCGAATGCAACACGTCACAATCAGAAGTGCTCTACGAGTAAGCTACGAATTAGTGCCACACTTGGTGCTGTAAAAACATGCTTTATTTATAAGCTAGCTACAAGTTCTAGTTTGAGTTGAGAGAGTTATAGTTATACGAAGAGTCGTAGGTAATGAATCTGTCTATTCTGACCTTTTTATTGTGTTGTGTTGTAAAGAGTTGCTCGAGGGAAAGAATTTGGTTTTAGAAGTCTTGAAACGCTATAGTAGCTTGACAAATTCTTTGTATGTGAGTCTAACTTATTAATTTGGAGAGTGAGATTCAAGCAAATGAAGACTTCCACGCTTTCATGCTGTCTAGACATGAAGAGAGCACCACAGTAGCTAAAAACCATCGCCGTCCCTCCACTCTCTCCCTGCCTCTATCGCCCGATGCATAGCCACATCACCATGGCTCTTCGCCTTCTCTCTCCTCCTCTCGCACCAGATCTGCAACGCTGCAATCCTTCCCATGAGCTCCAATTCCCTCCCCACCTCAGGTTCCTGCATCTGATTTTGATCCATGGCCCACATCGACTGTTCATACCTCCAATCTTGCAGCTCCTGTTCCAGGCGTAGTCGCTCGACATGCTTCTCATAATAGAACTTGTATTCCTCTTCACCTCCAAAGCACATGCCGAAACCATCACAATAGCAGATGTGTTCTTTAGGGCATAGCACGTTCTGTCCGGTAAACACGAATTGCCACAGGTATTCCCATACCCTCCCACTAAAGTAGTCCGTCATGGTGGTTCGGAGAAGCCAATCTCGGTAGAAGACGTATCCCGCTAGAGGGAGGGCGCGGATCCGGTCTTTGGAGATGGCGAATTGAGCGCAGCATGGCTGGGCAAGAACCTGGGGGATAGAATCTAGAGGGAAAATCTCGGTCCATGATCGAGCTAGCACGGTCTCTTCTTGCTTGTTGATATCCTCCTCTACAGCTCCCGGATGGATCCAATCTGGACATCCAGGCTCCCAATGACACCGTAAGTTCATGTAACCCTCTCTCTGAACCCGTTCTGATGATAGCCGCGAGATCATCTGGACGGCATCTAAATCGAGGAAGTCGTTGTTATGCCAAGCGAGACGATGGGCGTGGAGGAAGATATTGACGTCGGAGAGATTGTGGTAGTGGTCTATGATGGCGGAGAGATACACCATCACTTCATGGCCCTTGTTCTTTGGTGGGTGTAGTTCTACATCTACATCGTCGACGGCGTAGATGGCGGTTTTGAAGCCGGCTCTCCCACTGAAGTTCTCTTCCACCCAGCTCACGTCCTCGTACTTCGTTCGCGGCATGATGATCATCTTGGTATACATCTCTCCGCTTGGCTTCACTGTCCCTGGTTGAAATTGTTTGGGCTCTGTTGCTGCTTTATGTCTTGCGGCCTGCTCAAGCCGCTCTTCTTCGAGTCTAGTTTGCTTCTCCAGTTCTGCACTAAGTTCTTCCGCTTCAAGTCGTCCTGTACCAATCATCTCCGTCACTTGATTTCGAGTTGTTGTCGGACCTGAGGTTATTGTGATTGATGGTAGGAAGGGTGTTGATAGCCATATGATGAGGAAGATGGTCGCGAAAGAGACCACAGGGAGCCATTTCTTGGGGTATGGCATGGTTTTGCTCAAAGCCCGTGACGTATATTCTGAGTATATGTCCTCCAAATTGCACAACTGGTAGATGACTGCCACATGGAGGTTCATCAGTTGAAGAAAACTGCCATCTATTCAGCCGGAACTAATAATCAAACTCAATCTTTTCTTTCAGGTATTCATAGAGACAGACAATTCGAATCCTGTTGCTGAGCTTTGTTGATTTTCAATTTTTGTCGACATATATCCGACATCAATATGATGGATGCCAATGGCATAGATACGGGAGGATGCAATCGAATTCTCAATTCTCAATCCCCAAGTAAAAATAAAAATCCCGGTTCTGTATCTGCGAGAGCTTCCAAGTCACACATTAATTCAATGCGAGCTGGAAAATTTTCGCGCCAAGTTTGCTTGAACCGTGACTTCCCATCGTGAAAGTTGTAGCTTTATGAACCCCAGTTTATTTCAGAGCCGGAACATCTTTCCTACATCGAGAGAAAGTCTGGATGTAAGCACAGCATTTCTGATCAAGAATGCGTTTGGTTCATTGTCACAACTGAAGAATTCACAATTAAGCGAGATTTAAATACATTCCTTGGGACTGTGCAGATTTTGGCTAGGGTAGTTCGCATTTTTCTACCTGAGAACTAAGTACTACAATTTAAAACATTATCGAAATGTCAAGAGCCAGATAAAATACACCTTCACCCAATACTCTATGCCCTTTCCGTTCTAATAAACCCAGAAATATGATAATTCATGTCGATGGAATGAAATTCGTTGTTGCCAATAGGCTCGTCCATCTAGTACCAGCCTTGATTGAAGCCGCCACATCGGCTGTTTGAAGGACTGACATTCTGGTTCTGCGCATAGCAGTCTTGCCATTGCCAGTAGCACTTCTGGCTGGCGCTACCATAGGTGTCGCCTCGAGCGTTGTTGCGGCACCCTTCGGCATACGTGCTGACACAAGTATTGTACTGGCTGTCACAAGCATCTTTGCAACCTTGCGAAGAGTGGCCACGACCGTATGAAGGGCATTTGGAACTTTCGGAGCTTGTGTAGAGCTTGAAGCAGTTTCCGCCGTTGTAGTCAGATTTGAGATTGTTGCAGGTGAGGCATGGGAGATGAATAGCACCGACAGGGCTGGAAGAGGAGTAGCCCTTGTTTGGGTTGTTTGGCTGATTGCAAATATTAGTTTGGGTTGGGACAGGAACAATGCTGCATAAGGTGCTGGTTGGGGCGGTTGTGCTTGGCTTAGCGGAGCTGGTTGGGCAGATATAGACCGAGGTAGAGCTGGTTGGAACTGGTGCGTTGTAACCGGCAGGTGGGTACTTGGACTTGCAACCGGAAGGAGAGCAGTTGTTTCCAGGGCAGTAGTTGCCACAGTAGCTGGAGATTGAGTTGCACCACGAGGAGTATTCGAAACAGTTCAAGCTGGCTGGGAAACCGGCATTGAGAAAGCAGGATGCTACTTGGATACCACAGGCTGCGACTGCTTGCGAGCAAGAGTTGCCATCTGTGAAGGTGGGCATAGGCTTGGAGCACCAGCTACCGCACTTGTACTCGCAGGTTGGAGTTGGGGTTGAAACGATTGTCGTGGTGCAAAGAGATGGAGGAGTCAAGGTAGCAGCTATTCGGTGTTAGACTACTAGCCAAATAAATCTCAAAAGTCTGTACTTACAAGTTGTGACTTTGCTTGATGATGGGACCGGGGAGCTTGTGAGCTTGGTAGAAGAAGTCGCAGAGCTTGTTACCGGCTTTGTAGGAGAGGTGGTGGGTGAAGTAGTTGGCGTGCGTGCTGGAGAGCTTGAGCTGGGGGTTGTCGTAGGGGGTACGATGATGGGGCTCGATTGGGAGGTTGTTGTGCTTGTTACAACGCTTGAAGATGATGACGAGGATCCACCATTGCAAGGCTGGGTAGATTCCAAGTCCGAAGCAAAGTACAAGTTCAGAGTCCCACTACCACCACAAGTTTCGCCAGAGTTACCAGTGCAAGGCGTGGTGCATGAGCCGGAATCAATTGCAGCTGTCCCGTTGCCGAGGACGACACCGCAGTAACACTCTTGGCCTAAATTTAAAGTCAGGACAAGATCAAGAAGAGCTGCTGGGAGAGCCTACCAAACTCGACACCGGCAAATGGATATCCACCAAGTTTGCACGCTAATAAACAAGTCTCAACAGTCAGACCGGTAAGAGGAAGTTGATCCTGTCTCCAGGCAAGAGATCGGCCGGATGTTCCCTCTGAGTAGCATCCCATAGATTTATAGTCAGTGATAATAGTATTGTTAACGACAGGGAATGTTGTGTCTTGATAGATGTTGATGTAGTCGGTACCGCCGCATGTCTCGGTTGAATCGCCTTGGCAAGGGTAAGAACACAAGCTCTCGTCGACTTGAGGACCATTGACGGAGTCGCCGCAAAAGCACTCGTTGTAACTATAAGATGGCACATCAGTATGAATACTTCAGGATGAAGGTACTGTGCAACTGACTATTCGAGCCCAGCGTATTTGTACTGATTTCCCTTGCAGAAAGCAACACAAGTCTCAACCGTCATATTGTTGTCGAATGGACCTTGATAGAGCAAAGCCCTCACAGTGCTCAAGTCTTGGTAACAACCAGCATACTTGAAAGGAGTGAAGCTGGAACAAGAAGGTGCAGCGGGTTCTTCGTTGCGTACTTCGAGTCCGGAGAGGCTGGCACTGGCGCCAGAAAAGAGGGTAATGGCCGCGCAGGCCAGCAAAATATTGACCATGTTGATGGTGGGAAGTGGTGGTTATAGATTATAATGCTAAACAAAGAACGAGAGTGTGTATACAAGTGCAAAAACGAATGTAGTGTAAGCAAGATGATGCTGATGATGCAGGAGCTGATGATGAGAAGAGTGAGGAAGGCACATCCATCATATATACTTTTCCAGAGAGCAAAGCCGTGGTACTCCAAGGCCGACTGGGAGACAGCCACCATGGGGCCTGACCTCTTCTACAAGGAGGCTTGGGTGCTAAGAGAGACATCCAGATGGATGGCTGATTCTAGTGCTCTAGCTCCCCCACTAGCTCAGGTACCAGCATGAAGTATCCGAGATCTCGCGTGGGTGGGAGACCAGGGCAGGAAGTCGAGGAGGAGGAAGAAGCGTTGGTGGTTCTTGCGAGCATTTGGTTCATGAGGTCAAAGCCGAAAATGCAACCCCTGTGCATGGGCAGATCTCGGGAGGTGTACTACTTTCAGCCAGGAGATCAGATCCCCGACCAGGGCATCCTGACGTTTGTGTGTGGAGTGGTAGCTTGGGGGTTTTTTTCTGGGCTGGCTCGCCTACGCAGAGAGAGAGAGAGAGTGTGTGTGTGAGTCTGACGTCGGCGTGCACATCCATCTCCATCCCATGCGTGTCATCCAGCAGACCGACCTCGCGGATGCATCTGCTCGTATTGGTGTCT
Source organism: Arachnopeziza araneosa (assembly GCA_003988855.1). Taxonomy (NCBI): domain Eukaryota; kingdom Fungi; phylum Ascomycota; class Leotiomycetes; order Helotiales; family Arachnopezizaceae; genus Arachnopeziza; species Arachnopeziza araneosa. The sequence goes on from QYAI01000017.1 coordinate 272,296, forward strand.
CTGCTCCCTTTCCAACGAGGTCTGGGTGCCGTGGTACCGCGCTACCCCGATTCTTCGTCTCTTCTCGTCATTCATCTTGTGGGCCGCAACGATAAGGAGAGGAGAGGTTGCCGTGATTGCGGTCTCGCGCCTGGCTGAGTTGACTCTGAGATGTCTTGAGTCTGGTGCTGCTGGGTGAAGTTGAAGATGAAAGTGCCGCATCAGGTGGGCGTGAATAAGATTGAGGAGGCTCGCGCGGGGTGGCCTGATTGGGCAGCTGCAGCTTCTCCCGTGGATTAGGGTTCTGTGCGGGTGGGCTAATTCAGGAACCCACCGGCCCAAGTGGGCGATGTGTTCAAGCCTCCAGCACCCGATCTGGCATGGCTGATAAGCGTTGCCATCCCTTTTCCACAAGACAAGCCTGGACTGCAGCTGAACTGGGTGCGAGGACGAACATCGCCAGCGACCGACCTACTAGCTTCCCCACATCCCATCAAGCGCCCACATCGCCGTCCAGCTCTGGGATCCCGCTTGTGGCTGCTGGCTGCTGGCTGCTGGCTGTTGGAAGAGAGCAGGCGCTGCGGTTCCAGAAGAATCTTCATGCGGCGACTAGAAGGCCGCCAGACGCTGTCTACATTGCACCGGTAGTTTCCTCCGTCTTTCTAGTGCATTTCCAAGAAGTCGGGCGCCTCCTTGGTGTCGTCCAGTGTGGGAGCACTATCCACCACCGCTGGGGAACTACCACCACCACCACCACAACCATCGTGCAACCCCATCACCGTAGCATTCGGTTGGGACCCCGCTAGAGATGGCACTCCTCCACGCAGTGTGTACCTGCGTTACAGTACGACGACGCAATCAGGGCTGCTGCACCGCCATCTCGCATCGAGAGAGAGAGAGAGAGAGAGAGAGAGGACGATGCGACCATGTCTGCTCGCACGTCCTCTGACCTGCCAACAACATGAAATGAAAGGAGGAGCTGAATCAGAACACTACTGTCGACATGCGCCTCGGGCACAGACTCTGCTCGTCGTTTCAACCTTCCTGCGCTTGCTTGCTTGCTTGCGTCTCGGACTCTCGCTGAGCTTCTTTTTAGACGTTGACAAAATATCTGCTGATCTCCCGTCGCCCTAGTCGGCACGCTCAAACTAAGACAAGGAACTCTGAGTCCGGTGAAAAGATGCGCTGGTTCCGACCAGGGAAACTCCGCCGCATTGTTCGGTCTTGGTGGTGGAAGTGGGAATAAGCCCAGAACCGAAAACATGACAAGTCAATTGTCAAAGCACCAATAATCCAAATAACCTTGCAGTGTTCGTCTCGCATTCTCTAGCGAGCGCCATACGATAACCAAATTATGTTCTGCGTTCATTATTCCGAGATGCAAAATGTTCAACTTCTACCGTCTGGCAAATAATTTCCGATCGATATATCACACGGGACTCTAATGGGCAGCTAGTTCAGCAGTTCTCTTTCTTTCATTTCATCAATAGATCACATCAAACTCTAAATGAGCAGCTGATTCAACAGTTCCATATCTTTCATCCGAATATCCGAACATGGGAGATTTGTAAACCACAGAAGCCAACCCTTTTTCAGCTTTTCGAGCCCCTTCAACTGCTCTCTGCCCAATGCTCTGTAGAAAATGTAAAAACCGCACGACATGGACCAGAATGGGGCCTCCTGTCCCAAACAATCCGGTCTTTCCTGTTTCTTCCCTCAAGAGAACTAGGAAGGTGGAAGGATGTTCCTCGTGCTAACTTTAGAAGAGAAGAAAGTCTTTTTCGCGCCTCGGGCTTGGGTCTGTCCTGGGCCTCTGCGTGTCACCGCACTGATGAGCGTCTCTGGGAGCGGTCCCCATCTCCAATTGGCTGGAGCGAGTGCATGTCGCTGGGGAGACCACAGAAGGCCAAAGTCATGTGCGATACGAGCGGCGGCGGACGAAGAAGAGTCGACGTGTTACGGAATGTCTTGGGCGTGGAAGACTGAACCCGGATCGGGCAGATAAGGTTGAGGGCTAGTGCCTAGATCTGGCGATGTGTCCGCCCTGATGGTGTGGATTGAGCATGGTGGCAGGTTAATTTTAGACTGCCGTTACAGTAGGTCGTGATATCGGGGTTCCAATAGATGGGTGCTCTTGAAACGTGAAACGTGAAACGAAGAAACAAAGCTTGAATCTATATACGGCGACGGGTAGATCAAACACGCTTATAGGTCAAATCACATCAGAGAGCAGGTAACCTCGACACTTTTACCGAATTTGTCATTCTACCCTTGATGGGAAAATAATCTACAGCTATCACTCCTGTGCAAAACCATGGCGCCATGAAAATGACAACGCGAGACCCGAGCTAGGAAACTCTGCATCCAATATTGCATCTACTGCCCCATTTTCTTACGCAAGTGAGGAGGTACAAACTTTCCTGCACCACCAGTGGGCTTCAAGGTTTCTCCCGAGGCTGAAGGCTGTCGCTCAGGTGACGGCTCACGATCCCGCAGGCTTCGGGATGGGATTCTTGCCATCGGTGGAGGCTCGCGAGCTGCGGAAGTTCGGCTTGCTGGAGGAGCTGGTGACTGATCCGAGTTGCCTTTCGCTGCCTCACGGTCTCTCCAGCTTGGTCGTCCTGGTCTAGCACCCACCAAAGGTAGCGGTGGTGGCCGACCCTTCTCAGCATCATCGCCACCCCTAGCGGCAGTGAATGGTTCTCTCGCAGCAGGCGAGCTAGATCTTGGTGGGGCATCAGCTTGCAGTTCCCTGCGTGGTTGCCAGCGAGCGGGCTTCGACGAATCTGCTGGGGCCCGAGACGAAAGCGACGAGCCCTCTGCTTTGGCTTCAGCGCGTCGTCTTGCAGCTTCTTCAGCTCTTCGCTCCTGACGCGCAGCCATCTCCAATGCCTCCTGTCTTTCCTTCTCTCGGATAGCCTTCAGCTCGGCGAACTCGGCCTTTTTCTTCTCCTCTTTCGCAGCCTTCTCCTCTGCTTCTTTGGCTGCACGCTCTTCTTCCTCGCGTAATATCCTCTCTTGCTCGTCCCGCTCTCTCTTCTCTCGGGCCTTCCTCTCTCTGAACTCCTTTCTTCGACCTGCCACTGCCTTCTCCAACTCCCGCTCAGCATCTCGACGGCGCTTCTCGAATTCATCATGTCTTCGAGAAATGACCGAGTTCTTGTAACTCTCATATTGGCCCACCAATCTACTCAATCTGTGTTTAAGCTCAACGCTTTCTTTGTGCTTTGCCTCGGCATCCTTGAGAGTCTGGGCTTTCGTCTTCTCGTAAGCCAAAAGATCTTTCTCACGTTGTTGAGCATAATCTTCCGGCAGCTTCTTTGCCTCTTCCTTTCTGAATGCACGCTCAAGATGGTCAATTCGCTTGCCAGTAACTCTGAGTTTCTCATTTATGTCATTCTTCTCACGCTCTAGTTGCGCAAGTTTCATGGCACGAATTGCATTGCTGTCAAGGTTCCCAAGATCATCAACATCAATGTCGATTGCCTTGGGGCCAATTTTGAGATCGGCAATCTGCTTCTTGAGTTCTTCCTTGCGGACGCGATCGAGCTCAGCCTTGAGTCTTTTCTCTTCACGCTCTTTTTGCTCTTGTGCAAGACGCTTGTCCTCGGCTTCTTGAAGTTGAGCTGCCCTAATTCGTTTACGAGTGGCATCTTCCTTTTCTTTTCGTGCTTGAATTTCGGATGCTTCCTCTTTTCGCTTATGGATGACCTCTTTTCGTGCCAGAGTCTCGCGGTGTTCTTGGTCAGCTCCAGCTTTAGCTCTAGCGTATGCTGCCTCCCGAGCTTTGATTCTTGCGTCATTGAAGGATGGATCGATGTACTGGCAAGTGATAAAGAGTGATCTTGCAAGCCGGGTTAGTTGAGTCCGGACGATTTCAGATGGCGTATTCTGGAGGCGTTGAACAGAAGATGTTTCACTCTCAGCCGAGCCAGAAGTTGTACCAGCCGAAACAGTCTTTGTTGCAGAAAAGACATCAGTGTCGAAGCTGAGAACACCAGTAGCATGATCCATACGGATAGCAAGGTCACCTTTTTTATTTCCATTCATAATAAATTTCTCGATAGTATCCCTTGTGACTTGGAATGGCTCCGGAAACTTGGCAAGGTTCTCAACAAATTCCACATCTACGGTCTCATAAACTTGAGAGAGTTGTTGAAAGAGTCTGGTAAGAATGACTTGTTGAAGTGGTAGAACATACTTCTCCATCTCAGCATCAGCACCAATTTTGGAAAGAATAGGTGAAATCTTTTGGCAAATTGATAGAGGGTGGAATTCTACTTCGAGAATTTGGTAGAGCTCTCGGATTTCAGGGCGGGCACGCTTCAGTAGACCTTTGCTCATAGCATCCTTGAAAAGGACAGCACGAGTAGGAGCCTGAGCCATACCAAGAAGGTGGGTCAGGCGTGAATTCTTGTTCTTCTTGGCCTCATCAATATCAACTAGCGCGCCGCGGGAACGGGAGGTGCTGATGACTGGAATAGCGAGAGCTGACAACAAGACGAATGAGGCGGCCTTGGAGAGATCAGCTTCAGTGGTGGATGGATTATCTGCCTTCTTGCTATGGCCAGATGCAACCATAGAGGCAGATTGGCGAAGCAGGTTGTAGTATCGAGACCAAGCTGCAGCATGGAATAGATAATTCTCACCGACCAAGAAAATCCTGGTCAACTTTTCGTAATAATTGGCCATCATGATATTCTTTGGGGGGCGCTTGCTAAGGTTGAGCAGAGTGTGAATATCTTCAACACTTCTGAAAGCCTCTTGCCAGAGTTCCAGTTCTACTGCGACATTCAACTGCTGGAAACGGGTTTCAAGATGTCTTTGTAGGGTATCGGGATCGTTCAGATTGATGGCATGCATCTGAGCTGAGTATTTGGCCGCCGTCTGAACATGATTCCGGAGCAGCTCGCAAAGTCTCCTGAACTCCGTCTTTCTAGTGTACTTCTGACAAAATTCGAAAGCTTGTAAAGCTGTAGTTTGATACATAACCTCCAATCTAGCATTATTTCTGAGAATATCAAGAACCGTTCGGTACGTCTCCCAAAGGAATTTGAGCCATGGTGTCACGATTGCTCGATCTGTACGATCGCGAGATTGTTCGCCTGAAACGGTGGAAAGGAGAATAGATTCGGGTGTTTCGCTGGCTTCGAGATCATCCACACTGGCAGTTGCTGCCGAAGTCTCGAGAGATGATTGTACTTCATCGGCCTTGGCTTGTGCGGTTGTGACTTTTTCCTCTGCTAGCTCGATAAACTTCTTCAGAACTAACTGTTGGATGTATTAGCATACACGTGGGCAGTCAAATATGGAATGATCGTAACAAACCTCGATCGTGCCAACATTAGTGTTCTGGCTGATATTCTTATATTGGTATAAAGCATCCTTAGCCAGTTTGCCCTTCTTTTGCTCCACGGATTGCTCCACCAAAAGGAGCATAACCGGCTCCAACGACGAGATAGGAACATTTCGACTTCGCTTTGATGTGATGTGTTCGTGAAGTAGGACCAACGCTGCCTGCGACTGGCCGACGCCCATAAGCTCATGAGCGCGCTTGAGAACATTCTCCGGCTTCTGATGAGGTGGTGGTGCCATATTTGATAGGCCGCAATGCGGATGGATATCTGGCCGTTGCTTTTCTGTCTACGGATGCGTAGATGGCGGTCGGGTTTCCTGGCGCGAACTCGTCGATGATTATTTCATTGTGGTGGGCGTCGCTTGTGAATTCCCCACTAAGGTTCTTTCGCCCAATAAAAGCGCTTTACCCGGACTGACTAATAACTGTCGCCTAATCCAAATTGAGGATGCAACTTCCTTCCGGAGTTGAACGTGCGCAGAATTCCAACTCTCAAGACCTCACTTCACCACTCTCAGGAATCATCAATCCCTCTGTCAATCGTTGAATTGTCTCTCTAGCATCAATCGAAGTTCTACAAGTCACACGAGATCCCGCATCGAAAGTACGGATTTTCTGGTCGCGCGCCGTGTCCACGAGCTAATTTCCTGTAACAGTTACCCCGAGTCGCAACTCCCCCCAAGGCTGAACAGCGATATTGTCAAAATGCCTTCCGGATACTCCTCTCGCGAAGATCCAGGTCAAATGAAGAAGAATAAGCAGTCAATGGCAGATCTCAAGTTGCGTCGTCTCACCGAGTTGAACGCCCGTCTGCGCGAGGATCTGGACCGCGAGAGAATCCCTGTCTCTCAAGCTGCGAAGAGTATCATCTCATACACAAACTCTACTAAGGATTTTATGGTATGTCTAGCTTTCTATCCGGTTTCTACAGATCACAGGCTGATTGACAAAGGTACCTTCTGTCTGGGGAGGCGTTGACCGCAAGGACGATCCGTATGCACCACAATCCAACTCGGGCGGGTGCTGCGTAGTTATGTAAAAGGACAAGTTGGAGGCCGAAAATCAACAACCAACAATCAACAACGGCGTTCACAGGCGTAAAGGTTCCTTTTGTGGCAATACCTTCTCAAGCGTGGCATGGAGGATGGTGGTCTTTCGCACAATGCTGCTACTGCAATTGGGAGAGAGCGTGTAATATTTCCTTGGCAGTACTTATTTCTTCTTGTGTATAAAATTCTTGTGAGCAATGGTTACTATGCAGAAGTCTTACATTATGCCATTCCAGCTTCTCGATCTGTGATTAAGTGCCAAAGTTGATTGGTCAACGATAACGGGACCCGCCGTCAATTCCGTTGTCATTCTTAGTTTGACATAGCAAAAACACTTTCAGCTGGGCTAAAACGATTCGATCAATTCGTCATTCATCATTCATCCCCCCATTTTTTTGGGGGGGGGGGGGATATTTGAACACAGATTCTATTCTTATGAGATGTAAATTGACACTCCCATACAAGAATGCATTCAGACGAGCGCCTTAGTCTAACTCAAGGTGACGAATTCAAGCTTTATGCAAGAACTTGAACTGATCTTGATAACCGTAGCTGTTATATCTTCTTCTTCGAAATACAGAGTATTAAGTATGTGAAAAATGATATAGCGTGTCCTAGGACTGTATAATACAGAGTTGTATGGTCACTGCTCTTCCATACATGCTCATATCAAGACACATCTCATGGTTCGTCAACCCATCCCAGCGCTTGTCCCATCTTGACCTTTTGTCCCTTCTCAACAGCCCAATTCCATCCACCTTTCCTCTTCGTCTTTTCGCCCATCCATCCTTCGTCGAGACTTGGTCTTTGGCCTTTCGGTGCCTCAAATACAAGCACGACTGTGCTTCCCAACTGAAAGCCACCCATTTCCTCACCTCGTCTTAGTGCATGCCCGTGTAGAATTGGACTAGCAGATTCATAGGTAGCTTCGGCAAAACCACTGTATGGCTCACCTCGAGCCGCGGCCTCTTCAGCAGCTCGGTCAGCTGCCGTATCCGTAGTTAGGGAGTTGGTCCGCAGTTCTCGATCGAAGTTGATTTTAATCGAGCCGACATTGGTTGCACCAACAGGTGTAAATGAGAAGAAACCCCAGCGCCATCTTCCAAGAAGAACTACTCGCTCATTCAGAGTGAAAAGTCCTGGTAACGTGCGCTGCAGATACGGAGAGACGCTATACAATTCACCTGCAAAGTGACGTCGGGTTTCTACAACCCAGGCACAAGGAGAATGGAATCGATGGTAGTCACCCGGAGCCAGATAAACAACAACATAGTACAGTGCAGTCCGATGCTCTGATGTGAGCCTTGCATACCATGGCTTCTCTCCCAAAGCAAGATCAGCGCGAACCTCAGCCTCCGATGAGGGTTTGGGTGTTGTTGATTCATCTTTGGCCTTTTTAGACTTTTGTCCTTTTTTACCCGAGAAGAGGTTTGGTAACGTGTATGAGATTCCATTAACCATAGCAAATTCTTCATCGTGTTTAATGATATCCTCATCGCCATCGCGCCGAGAGGCTTTGCTCTGCTGGGAAGCGTCGGTTTTGGGAGAGAATATATTTGACGGGCTTGCTGGGTTGGGAGAAGTCTCTGGCTTGTTGGTTCCAAGGAGAGCATCAAGACTGTAGGTCATGCCTTTGACTTGTTCCACCTCGCCACTATCGATTGTTCCAAACTGTAGCACTCTGCCGTCGGCTGGAGATAAGAGGGCATTTTGGTTAGGATCGAGTGGCCGGACACCTGGTTTGAGAGTTCTATAGAAAAAGGCTGCAAGATTTGGATATACGTGTAGATCAGGCTCAGATACTTCTGAAAGACTATAATTCTTAGTCGCTGAATCAAATGATGGTAGAGAGAGAACTCACTTGACACCGAAAATGAAAGAATATAACTTAAAACCAGGTACACGCAAATAGTAAGGTATCACCAATTCGTTAAACTTGCCCCATACTCGAGATATGGCTTTCAATGGCAGTGTTGACATGACTTGGACTTGCCTACCAATATGTTAGAGCTCGGTCATTGTGTAGAGATATGTGATAGAGCAAACCATGGCCCTGTCGGTCTTATTCTCTCCCTTCTCTTCGGTCTGCCACTTGGGTCCCCATTGCCGTTTTCTCCGCCGCCTATTCTCACAATCCCATCATCTTCCCATTCATCTGCACGCCTTCTAGCATTTTCCCTCTCATTGATCCGATATGCTTGAGCAAGCCCAAGAAATCCAATTCCCAGTCCAACAGGAATTGGATACCATTTTATTTTCGTCTCCCTCAAAGCTCTCCGCAGTCTCGTTCCGAAGGAGTCTTTGTAGTTCGTATGCAGCCTCGACGAGGAAGAGAAGAGTCGTGCATCATGAGCGTTTGTACACGGAAACCGACTCGATCGAGAATGTGATTGTGAACGCTGAGCCCTAGATAGCAATGATGCTTGTCGATTGGGACGCACAAAACGTCTTGTATGGTGCGCAATTGATTGGGAGGCCATGTTGAAAGCCCTCGACCTAAACAACGGTTATGGGGTCGAGAAGCAGATAGGAGATGCATGCGATGCTCTAAATTTCGTCATGCTGCACCAGCTGTTTTCTGCCATGTGGGCGGTCACAGAGAATGCAGAAATCTCATTGGAGAGGAAATGACACTTGTTGGCTTGCCTTACTTTATTCATCCCCTCTTGGTAAGTTAACTTATGTTCTTTACACAACAATCGATCATCTCCCTCAATCTTGTCAACGCAGCTTGTTGCGCTTGGCGATTTCTTTCTTCAAACAATGGTTCTGTAAGATAAATAAAACCCTCACCCTACCTTGGCTCGGCGAAACGCTGCTCTCGTTATTTTCGAACTATAGTATCATCAACATGTCTCAGTCAGACATAGACCATCAATCGGATATTGTCAGTAAGACAGAAGAACAAACAGATTCACCGAGTTTCACTTTACAAATAGTGTCTCCCTCAGTTGGAGTAGCAACTCCTCTGAGCTTTCCACGTCTTCCTGCCACAACGACTATCAAGCAACTGAAAGCGAGAATTCGAGATGCTCTTCCTTCCAAGCCAAGCGATGAGGCCCAGCGCTTAATACATCGCGGACGTATGCTTTCGAGGGACGTGGAGACGATGCTCGAGGTCTTTGGTCAAGAAACTGTACGTCTTTGTTTGTTGAAGTCCCGTCTCTTCGTACTGATAAATGCTATCTAGCTCGCAAGCACAGAAGTTCAGACCCTTCATCTGGTTCTGCGGCCAACTGCCGTAGAGAATGTATCAACACAAGTTCCAGTTGTTCCAGCTGCTATACAGCAACCCGTAATACCAACTCCCATTCCTCCTCGCTTTCCACCCCGCCCTCAATCAACTCCCGCCAACCCAATTCAAGCTATGCATCAAGCCCTGCACAACAGTATGCACGCACAACAGCCTTTGCCAGGCTTCCAAAATACAAATCAGCATCAAATGATGCATCAGGTCGAACAAATCCAAAGTTTAATGGCGCAGAGGCTTCAGCAGCTGCAACGTGAGACCCAGCGATTGCACTATGAGATGGGAGTTCTTGAGCAAAGAGCCCGGACTCAGATGTCGATTGCCGCTGCTCGGAATCAACTAGCTGCAGCAAACCAAGGCCAACAAGCTGCTACAAGTCAGAGCCCCCTAGCTGATGGTCCAGGTTTGCCTCAGACTCTTGGGCGGGCTCAAGGTGGCAGTGGGCTTCCAACATTCCCAACACTTTTCAATCAACAGCAACAAGAAAGAGCTGCCGATGGACTTCAGGGTATTCACCAAAATGCTGCAAATATCCCTCATGGTTTACCAGGGTCAGCATCCGGAAGAACAAGTCCAAGTCTTCACAGACCAGATCATACGTCCACCTACACTCGTGAGGGGATTGGGGCCAACGGTGAGCGATGGCAAGTGACGGTGAACGAAACAACTACTACTGTTCCACTTCCAACTCCTCACGCCTTGCATCAGCAGCCAAATCATCACTCCAACCCTGCTCTTGACATTCAAGCGCTTCTTAGAAATGCAGATCGGTTTACTAACAATATGCAACGAAGCGCATCAAATCCACCATTGGCTCGAACAGTCTCAGCAGCATCGGCACCAGGAGTTACTAGACCAGGAACTCCATCATCGATAGCTACTCCGGCTACTACCAATAGCTCTCCTTCCGCATCCACACTATTAAACTCCAATTCCCATCCTCTTTTGCCGAACTCGAATTCAAATATTCCAGGACAGAGTCTTAATTCTCAACCTCCGGTGTCAAACCTAAACTTGAATATCCAGAGAAATCATCCATTAGCAAATTCGCAAGCGACTGGTGACCCTACGGTCTATATCCTTTCGTCGTCATCTGGTCCCCGAGCCCTGCTCGTTAGCAATACAGATACTTTTTACACCCCTCGCCAATCTTCCAGACGTCATAACCAAATGGCAATGCTCAATGGAGCGCAAGGTCCTGTTGTTCTTCCAGAGTTTCGCAATAGACAAGGTCAAAGAGCTGCAAGGCACAACCGCCGTGAAGCGAACGAACCTGTCGTCCAGCCACCCATTCCTGCACCTCATGCTAACCCAGGTGCTGGAGCGATGGCAGCGCAGTTAGGTCCGCTTCTCTGGCTTGTTATTCGTTTGGTTGGATTTGTATGGTTCTTCACTGCTGGCAATCAAAGCTGGACTCGCTGGTTAATGGTAAGTGGACTTGCCTTCATTGTCTTCATCATCAATACAGGGGTATTGAATGGTGCTGCGGATCAAATCCTTGGTCCTATCAGGAGACATCTTGAAAATCTGATTCCACTTGCCGGTCCTGATGCTGCATTGGTGCCAGCTGCAAATGCTGTCCCAAGAAATCCCGAGGGAAATGCAGCCCAAGGCGAACACCCTCCTCCTCGAAGGGGTGAGCCTGATCCCGCCGAGGTCGCTGCAAGATTATTAGCAGAACGACGACAAGCGGATGTAGGTTGGATTATGACACAAATACGACATATAGAACATGCTGCTCTGTTATTCCTCGCGAGTTTAGTGCCTGGGGTTGGCGAACGACATATTGCAGCAAGAGAAGCAGAGGCGAACGCTGCTGAAGCGGAGAGGCAACGACAGATTGAAGCTGCTAATGCCAACAACGCGGCTGAAACGGCTGAAAATACAAACGAAACAGCAGAATCTGGTCCTGATAATGGAGTTGTAGCTGAGAATCACGAAGAGAATAGGGATGAAGGCAATGCGATTGTACCACCTGCGTAGCCTGTAAATTAATACTTTCGTCAGCAAACGTACGGAACAGAGTTGTCAGTTCTATAGCAAAAACCGATTAAAAGAGATATTGTAAATGTAAAAAATACCAGATACTGAAATGTGATGTTTTAAAATAAAAATAAAAAGTAAAAATAATTCCAGATATTCTAGACCCTTGATATACTCTGGACATGACTCGACTTTTTCTTTTGCTGGTCCCGTTTTAGTCTCTGGACGTGAGCAGCGGCCGCTTTTCCCTGAGCCGGGAGTGAGCATTCCTGAGTCAGCCGGGGCACCTAAGGAGGGCTTCTCTTTTGGCTCCCTAGATACTTGTTTTGACTCTCTTTGATCCGGCTATAGTTGCAAGGCATGTTTTCATACAAGGTAGAAATAGATATAGATTGCCTTATTATACAAGAAGTCAGAACGACTTCCTCGAATTAAATACACGTCTGTTATACTGCTTCTACTCAGTCAAATCAAATTGAGTAGCCAGACGACTGAACAGC